>JAKSZP010005489.1:0-132438 GCA_022478985.1 Massospora cicadina | reverse complement strand
GTTTGATCCTGGGGACTTGTTATTGGTGGCAGCTAAATACTATGATGTCCCAGTTAAGAGTCATAAGCTAGGAACAAAGTTTTCTGGGCCCATACCAGATCATCTGAGCCATTAATCGGGTTGCCTTTGACTTGAGTTTTCCAATAGGTTCCAAGGCCCATCTGTTAATTTATACTTCCCAGTTATGGCATTCAAGGGAATAGTTCCAGATTAATTGAGACCACTAAACTCTAGGGAAGGGGATGTACCATAATATGAGGTGGAACGGATATTGGATGTGAGATGGGTGAGGGGCTGGCAGCAACTGCTAGTGAAATGGAATGGCTATACAGTGGAGGAGGTGTTGTGGCAGATGAAGGAAGACTGTATGCAATGCCTGGAGAAGGTCCAGGAGTTTTGGGCTTCACAGGGGGGTTATGTAACGGATCAGGAGGCACCTGATCCATACATTGCTTTGGATCAGGTGGCGTTTGTTCCAAATGTGGCTTTAATCCAGAGGGCTTCAAACTTGGGGAAGTTGGAGCTAGTGAAATTTGACATCCTGAACCCAAAATGCATCTGTAGTATGACGTCAGGCTTATGCATGGCATAGATGAAGATCCGGTGGGATGTGGAGTCTTTGCAAGTGATGTGCTGGATGGTGTTTGAGAGAGCCTAGCATAGGAGTGAGCTTATTCAATACTTGTGAATTGCTATTTATTAAAGGATATTGTGGCCCTAAAGGACTAGTTGCATCTTCTACAAAATATCAGAAAATTGAATAAAAATGATTGCTTGCTAATAAAAAAATATATGTTTTATTAAAAGAATTATAAAGTATTGAATTGGAATTATGAGCTCAACTAGTGAGCTTGTAGTGGCATTGGCATCGTTCTTGGCCTTTTCCTGGTCCCAGACCCTGCTGTTGATGTGTAGCGTTGTGGGAACAGTGGTGCAGAAATATGTGGCGATGATAAGGCATGGCAGAAGGGTTTGGGGATGATCTCAGCTGGCTTGTCCCTATTATGGTCAGTAACATGACTCTTACTTTCCAATTTGTTTGTAGTGTATTGGCACAAACCCACCTGTTACACTTATCCCAGGTGGTGATGCTGCTGGCCAGGTTTATATATTTCTGCCCCTATAAGGGGTGTTTTGATCTAGGCTTCACTTGTAAAGCTGATGCTGCCACTGCAGCCACTGTTTCCCTGGGTTTCCAGGGCACCCCTATCCCCACAACGTGTACCCAGCCTCCCCACTGACACCACTATGGTGGTTCAGTTTGCAGGGTTGCCCACTCACTTTTCCCCTGCAGTGCTCCATCAGGAGCTGATGAAAGACTTGGCCACATACAGCTCCAACCCTATCCTTCAGTTTGTGGTCCCCAATGGGGCCACTCATCTTGCTGGGCCTTGGGCATTTACCAGAATTAGCCCAAATTACAACAAAATTGCTTGGTCAATTCCCCCATGCCATCATTCCTTCTGCCCAAAACCACCCATTCTGGGCCTGTGTCAAGGGCAGGTGGACTATCTGTTTGTCTTGCGTTGAGCTGGATCACTCAAAGCATAAATGCCCCTATCTTGCTGCATCATCTGGACCTGCAATGCCTCCATCTGGCCCCCAATACGCCACACACCCCACTGCCTTTCTGATATGAGGTACAATCCTTCCCCCCTCCCCCCAAACCTGCAGCTGATACAGCTCTCGCAGATTTCAATCAGGCTCCTTCTCAGTCCAGTGCCACATGCACTTCAACTAATCAGGAGACAGCTTGAATAACAGTTCAATCTCACATTATTCCTCAATTAGCAGCCACAGCCCATAAATTCACTAAACCCAATTTCCAATATGACTTGAATCCATATACTTCATTGGATAAAACTGATGAAATGGGCAATGTAATTGAAGACTTGAATACCCAAATTGAAGGATTTATACATGTACAACACCCTATTCAGATCCCTCAGCATTTTTACATCACCCAACTGAATGCCGCTGTGTTCTGCTTTGATACCAGCTCGCTATTGCTGCAGCTAAAATTTCAGATAACACCAACATCCTGTGAGGCAACTGACTCGTCAGTAGCAATACTTACCAAGGGTCTCCCTCATCCCATTATTGCTCTGACCGTAGCCTTGCAGGGCAGACATAACATCCTAAACCTCCACAAACAAGCAAAGGCCACCATCCAGAAAGTTGCTATCACTTCTCGGGACAAGACAAAAACTACCCATGCTACTGCAGCTTTATTATCCCAGCTTCCTTCCATCCACCTTCATGCAGAAAACTGCTTTTTCAAATACCTAGGTGCAATTTTTGATGCAGGTAATTTTGACAAACAGCTGGCCATCAGCCAACTCACTCCCCATGTTGCTGATCACCCCACACCATTGCTCTCCACCTTGGCCCACACATTTGCCTTTGATATGGAATCCAATACCAAGGATAAGCCACCCAATCCCCCTTCCACTATGGTGGGCTGAGCAACTCTTTGCTTTCCCACCTGGTTGGTTGTATTCTCGTTCAGTTGTGTTTCACCTGCTCTTTTAAGTGGTTAATCATTCTTCTTTTGGGTAGGTCTGTTCGTTCATTTTTTAGCTCTTCAAGCTTCGGTAATGTCCATCCCCTGGTCAGCTTGCCTCAGTTAAATAAAAACTAATATCATTTATAAAAATTATAAGCAGCAAGTTTTTAAATCAATGTTGTAAATTAAATAAATCAAATTTATTGCCTTACATACATAAAGGCTTTTATTAAATTTATACATAATGGTAGCTAGCTAGAGAGGGATAGCCTAGTGGAGAAACTCCTTGCTACCACCTGGCTATATAGAGGCTCAAGTTGCCTAGCCAACCTGAATAGTAATATATGTCTAAGAAATTTATACCCAACACAATCTGTATACCTTATTTGAGGCAGTTCAAGCTAAAGATAGATATTGCTAATCACTAGTATTAAAATTTATAAATAATTGCAGTGGTAAGGTAGGAAGTATTAACTTGAAACCAAATAGGCCAAACACAGCGGGTAAATTTTCACGCCTCTGGTCATCTCAAGCTATAATCTTTGTTATTTCTATCCGGTTATTGGGTTTGGTATACTCATATACTCTTCAGCTAAAAGGAATCCTAGCCCTTTACTTTTAACCTCTTATAAAAAAGTATAAAACAACTTGCATCCTCATGTGGCGGTTGATCACACGTACCAGCTAGATCAACCATCCCCCAGTCAATATAATTCAATCAAATTTAATTTAAAGGTCATGAATTGGATTTCCTAGCTAAACGCTTTGATGAGTTTTTGTATAGTTGATAGTAAAGGCTAAGTGCAATTCTGATAATTGATTCACAACCACCTCATTTCCACTTCAAATAAATAATTATTTTTTTCGATATTACTCTTTTAATTTAATTATAGTGACATAAAAATAAGATCTGGTTTAATAAAACCATCACAAAAAGCTGCAGCATCTCTATGCGATCAGAGTTGCGTTTGATTCCAGTTATAGACACAAACATCTCATATTTCAATCTCCAAAGACTTAATCTCAAAACACTAATCAAGCAATATGAAGACAACGGCATCTTATTTAAAAGATATTCAAGTTGACCCGATATTAGAACTACTATGCTCAACAAGATTTTCCAAATAGGCGTACAAATGGAAAGAGCTCCTACTGATGCGATTCATGCCCAGGTAACTAGCTAAAATTATCTATCGTCACAAAGTTATTTTATTATCGTGTATATTGACGCTTTCCTTTCAGGGTATCAAAAATATCAAAGTGCAATATTTTAATATCATTCCCAAACAAGCCTAGCTTTATGAATGGCACTCTGCTATCGCCTCGTGCACGCTTTAAAAAGTTTTAAAATATCCACAACTAAAGCTTAGACCCTTACACTTACAAGTAATTGCATGTAAAAATATGCTCTTATCTAGGCCAGCACCTGGCGATCAGAAATATTAGCCATAGGTAGAACCGCCAAGGTTGAAAAGCATAACTCAGTGTAAGCATACTTAAAAGGGTATTTGGAATAATTGCGGTTGGGGATGTATAGGCTTAGTAGAAAATACTACTGGCTGCTGTAAGGATTAATCTGATTTGCATTGCTTAATGAATACTGACGAGAGAAGCCAATTCGGTGACTAGCTAGCCAAGAATTATAGCGCTATGTCAATTAAATAGAAAATTCCATACAGATGGTCTTGCCAGCCAGATGTTTGTGGCATATACAAATTTGATATGCCTAAGAGATAATCGAAGCAAGACAATGTTCAGGCTGGGTTAATAATGATAGCCATTGTAAAAGCTAAAATCAAAAGTCAGTAAAATCAATTTTATTTTTATAAGTTACTAGTTAATAAGTTATATAGAGTAGACTAAAGTAGCAAGGCATAAATCAAGCCAAAGGCAAGGAAGGCGTCAGTGGCGGTCCAACCTTGATCGTCATATTCAGCTTCGATGTCCTTGTCGAACCTGGAGTCATCAAAGGATGCAAACTCCTCAAAGAGAGGAAAAGTTAACTGAGTCAATACATCGTTCATAGTTAGAAAGTTGGATGATTTAATAAAAGTAATATGGTTTTATATGCTAACCCTCAGCTAATGCCTGCCTTTACCCCAACTTAAGGCGTGGGAACCAACTTATTCTAATTCCACACCTCAGCTTCCCTGGCTAATCATTTGATATTATTTCTAGTTGATCCTTCTAGATAACATGCTCTTATCTACAATAGATATTATTACCATCAGTTTCTACAGGCACTTTTTATGCGTCATTTGCTTTAATCATCATAGCGGTTAATTTTATATTTACCTTACCCCAAGTCTTATCATCAAAAGAGCCAGTAATTTATATCCAGATCTACAAACCGCTACAACCCACCTGGTATCCGATAACTCCATGAAATAAATATAAATATTTATATGATTCATGACCATCCTAAACTCTTTACGCGAAATTGCAATTGTCAGCAAAATCATTTGTTTCATCTAACTTTGGACTAGTTTTTCCTATTGCTTATCAGCTTATCTGGATAACTTATTTGAAACACATCCATCCTTTATCTGCAGCTCAAAACTGGTTCAAACCAATTCAGCAGGTATCCCATTACTATCCAGGTTAACGGCTACGAGAATCTGAGTATGTCATGGATTTATTATTTTTATTGTCATTCCTGGAAGAACTCGCATCGTTTGTTAATTTATGCTTTGTTCTGATGCAATCCAAGTATTTAATGATGAACTTATTAGATGTGTAACACTGGTCAAAATGGTTGAAATAAAGAGGTGATTCACTTATTGCATCATCAGTTTGGGGCGTTTATAGGTATCGCTCAAATAAAGTTGTGCTTTATCGCATTTTAGTTATAGCCAATAAGCTTCATGTTATGAAGGTCAGCCTATGATTTTACAAATGACTTTTTAAAATGTTACTTTTGTAGCATTCCTTATGGAATTGAGTATAGCATCTAAATTGGCAATTAAAACCGCTAAAAGCTTACAAATAGCTTAGAATTATACTACAGCTACCAAGTATTCCTTATTCTATTGGGTACACAATCTGACCTTATAAATAGGAAAAACTCTTTAAACCTCTTCTAAGTATAAGTCTCAGGGAGCACCTCCTGAACCTCAATTGTGAGGAATTCCTATTCCAAACAAAGAAGGGCCTAAGAAGGTAGCTGTCCCTCTTATTTCCCAGGGAAACTTAGCCTATGTGGTAGATGAGAGGTGGGTGATGGCCTACCCGCTGAAAATTACTCCCTTGCCTCCACTTCTCACCACCCAGAAGTTGGTGTAGGAAATTAGGGAGGTGTATCTGGAGGTAGTGGCAGCAAGAAGCTATCACCAACAGAAGATTGGTAACCACTCCTCTCCCTCAATAATCTCAGGACCCAATATGGAGGTCATTGAAATAGATAAGTCAGTGCACAGCATGATTAAATCATCTGTTGTACACTTGGGTTAAAAACCCTATTATTCCATTTCTTCTCCACTGAAAAAAGTGAGCCTATCCTCAATAGGTTTGGGTACAATAAATCACTTTAATATGCTATAGGACCTCCTATATATACCCTGACCATGGGTACACCCAATTATCTACTGGCTAAAGTATTGATGATCCACCAAGCAAAATTATGCTGAGAGGGAAAATTTAGTGGCTAAAGTCAAGCCTAAGTCAGCTGGCCAGATTGAGACCAAACTGGCATCATTAAATTTTAAATATTGATCTGCTGGAATCAAATATAACTGCATTACCTGTGGTTAATTTTTTTTATTTGAGGTGGGCTGACCTGGGGACAATACTGCACTGATGAGGGGAAGTGAAGAAAATGGGAAAGGAGGATAAAACCCAGAAAACTTCCATGCGCAGTGTATGATAGGCCAGGAACTCCATGGACCAACTTTGCTATTTGCTATCTTGGTTCGGGGCATTGGTGCACAATGCCAACACAGTCATAATTGTCCCCTACCCAAAGTTCACTACCGAGATCAAACTCGGGGAGGCAGCGGTAGAAGTTCCTATTCTACCACTGGGGTATCCTCCCCTATTACCTGTGGTTAATACAAAATTTATTTTTAGTACTAGTGGTGCCCAACCCAAGAGGGGGGTCCTCTACACATCTTTATTTATGGGGTGCTAAAAAAAGGGTAGTTGGATAAAAATTCCTAGCATTATGCCATGGTATTAGCTTAAGCATCCATTCTAGAAGGGGACAAGGGGTTGGGGGATTTTTATCTGGCAGTTCCTTCAGGTGGTGGGAAAAGGCTGACAAAAGGGGGTTGGAGCATCAGCGGTGTGTGAAAGAGGGTGAAAGTGGTGAGGGTTATCCTCATTCATGAGGCCAGCAGTGTGCATCACCTTAACATATTGGGCAAGTTGGAATTTGGAAAAAGTTATAAGGTCAGGCACACATGTAAAGAAATTAATTCATTGGTGGGTTTGGTGGTAGTTGGGGTTATAAAGCAAAGATCTTGCCTTGTCAACGCATGCATGGCCAGCTGCAAAAGCTAGTCCTTCAATATCAAATTTGTCATCCTTGGGGAAATCTACAGTGAAGTTGGGTATAAAAAAACCCTCACATAGTGGTTTGATCACCATATGGAGGGCCTGGCAGAGGTTGGAGTTGGTGGGGGCAGTAGATGCATTGACAGCCTTTTGGTAAATATTTTTGTAAATTGGGAATTTGTCACAAGGATGGAAATGGTGGTGGGGGTCAAATCTTGGAGTTGTGTAAATAATTCTGATCAGTTGAAGTAAGGATTAGTCTGTAGGAGCAGTCTGCTTTGCCAATTCATTTGAGCGCCTCAAAAGGATTTGACATGACCAGTGCTGGGCCAGCGACAGAAGTTGGTGGGGTGGCAGTTACTTATTGGCCATGCACAGTGGACCACAGCAATTCTGCTAGCACATGAGCTGTCATCTGCTCAGGGGTGGATCATTCAGTCAAAGCATGATTGTTTAGAGTGGTGGGAGCAGCACCCATGGCGGTCAAGGGTGGAGGAGAGAGGACTGATCCCCAAGCAAAAAATTTGGTAAAATTAGAGGTGGGACTTATTTAAGAGGATGAAGCGGTGAAAACAGCTTTGGCAGAAAGTGCTGGAAACTTGTGCTTTGAGTGGTTGAAGCAAAGCACATATGGCAAATGACATGGACATTTTTAATATGTGCCCAGAAGAGAGGTTCATGCTTGTTGTTAAAATGATTAGTTTCTCTATTAGTGGCAGCAGACAATTTTTTGGAAGCCAGGGCCTGAAGTTGGATAATCTCATTGGCAATACTTTGCATAAGACTTCAGGGGCTTTGGGGAGGCTGGGTCAAGCATGGCCTGCACTTTAGAAGGCAGCTGGGGATTTCTTCCATACAACGCTTGGAAGGACAACATCATAATTATTGGATGATAGCTTACTTTATAAGCCAGAATTGCACTAGGCAAATATTGGGACAATGGAGGGGGTCAGTTATGGCTATCTTCTGGAGAGTTGCAGTTAAAGTACTATTTGCTTGCTCTACCATTCTATTGGTTGAGGATGGTAGGGAGTGGAAAATATCTGAGTGGATCCCATCAGTTTGGCTAAATCATTCACCAGTGACAATCAAAAATTTTGCCCTTACTGGAGAGAATTATGATAGGAACCCATACTAGGTGATAATATAATTATATAAAAACATGGCAGTAGCTTTTTTCAAAGCAGAGTGTAGAGATATCACTTCAATCCACTTAGTTAAGTGATCCATGGCTAAGAGGAGGAACTGATGATCATTTGAGGTTTAAGGGAGGGTCTCAAAACATCAATACTAATAGTAGGAATGGTCACAGGGTGGAACTACAGGATGTTGAGGTCGGGGATTAGGTCCAGCTTAAATTTACATACCAGGCAGAAATCTAATAAATCTTTGATAGAGACAAGCATTCCTTCCGAGTAATATTGTGTCTTGAGCCACTGATAAGTTTTCTGAATTCCTCATAGCCAACTTGCAGATGCCCCTCCAATATGATGTCAGTTCTCACCAATGAGTGTATGTAAAGCAACCCTTTTTGAATACAAGTTTTTACAGTTTGCCGTTTTTAACCTGAAAATTTACCAATTTTTTGATAATTCTTTTGAAGGGTCAGGAATTCATCTTTCCATAAGTGCAATTGGGTTAAGAGGCCATAGAGTCAATCCTCCTCAGGGTCAGTTAGAGTTAATATTGGAAGCTTGGATAAGCAATATGCATTTTAGTTGATTGGCCCTGGTTGATGAATAATGGAAAAATCGTAATTTTGAAGTTTTACAGCCCATTGGGTTAACCTCCTGTCAGGATTCTTTATTTTTTTTTAGCCATTAGAAAAATGATTGGTAATCAAAGTAAAATGATTTCCATATAAATAGGGTCAAAAATGATTAATAGCCAGTAGTACCACCAAGAATTCCTGTTCCATAACACTATAGTTGCGTTCAGCTCAGGTTAAGGTCTTGCTATAGTAGGCTATGGGATGGACCACTAAGTTTTCATTGTGCTGAGACATTATAGCTCCTATAGCTATATAACTAGCATCAGTAAAAAGTAAAAAAAATTATCAAAGTTGGGATGTATAATTACTGGTAAATGGGAGAGATCTGTGCATAATAGATCAAAGGCTTATAGTTTCTCTTCTTTCCATTGGAATGGTAAAACATTCTTCAATAGTTATACTAGAGGCTCTGAGGTGTTGGAAAAGTGTGGCATAAACTGGTGATAATATCCCACCATCCCCAAAAAATATGTATATCTCATATTATTGTAGGGGGGACATCTTAGAAATAGCCAGAACCTTGCCAGCCATTGGGGATATTCCAGCTTTACCTATCTTATATCCCAAAAAATCCATTTCGCTCTGAAGAAAAGAACATTTTAATGAATTTAGTTTTAACAAGGCATGTCATAATCGGTGGAAAACTTGCCTGAGATGA
This sequence comes from Massospora cicadina, assembly GCA_022478985.1. Lineage (NCBI taxonomy): Eukaryota > Fungi > Entomophthoromycota > Entomophthoromycetes > Entomophthorales > Entomophthoraceae > Massospora > Massospora cicadina. The sequence continues at coordinate 123,012 of JAKSZP010005489.1, read as the reverse complement.
TCTATTTGCTCAGTAAAAGATCTCAAGAAATGAGAATATTGTCAAGATAAACTAGCACACACAAATGTTTTAAGTCACCTAAAAGTCTGTCCATGGCGCGTTGGAAGGTAGCAGGGGCATTATATAACCCCTGTGGCATTTGAGTGCTCTCAAATAATCCTTCACTTGAAATGAGGGCACATTTTTCATGATCCTCTGGTAACAAATCAATTTGCCAGCACCTGCTGGCGAGATCCATAGCCAAAAATAGTGGGGAACCAACATCAAGCGAAAGGAATCATTTATAGGTGGTGGTGGATAGCTATCTTTTTGTGTGATAGAATTGAGGTGGCGATAATCCATGACAACATGGTGGCCACCATCCTTCTTCTGAATAGATAGGAGCGGGGAAGCCCATGGGCTTTTAAAAGGCACCAGTGACCTGGCCTCCAACGGTTGCTGTAACTCTAAAACTACTTGATCTTCCTCAAACTTTAAATTTTATGTATGGCCAAAATTTAAATGGAGGGTGATCTTCAGTCTCAATTTGTTGAATTACCCAGGACATTTTTTTCATGATCCTTTGGTCCCAAGTATACAAATTTACTGGAGGATTATTATTGGCAAACAACCCTAATAATCTTTTTACTGCACAGGTTTGGTTTTACGCACTTCATCCGCATTGTATAATATATTAGATTATCAGTTGATAATAGTATGATGACTATTATCTGTAGTTGAGTATGAATTCTTATATCTCAGCCCAACACTCAGCAAGTATTCCTGATTAAATAATTGAGATGTTGTGATCTAGGGATTCGTTCCCTCATTCTGTCCAACCTGATCTTCGCTGAGATTCCCTGGAGACTATCTCTTTGGTCCAACACACAGTCAGCTGCAATCCCCAATTGTGTCTCCTTCTTCTCTAGATCCCCGCTTAGATCTTTACTTTTTTCACTAAGAGTCTCCCAATTATTGCACACAGCATTAATATCCTTGAGAAGAATAACACAATTGAAAGCTGATTATATTTTACTACTTAAACTATCTACTGGATAAAAACTACAGAACTATATACCTCTGTTCTAAACTCAGGGCTTTTTATTAGGAGGGAATTCTAGGGAATTTATAATGGGGATTTAGTCATCTAACCCTCAGTTGACAACTCTTCAATGAAACAGCAGCTGTTGCCATTGAATCACCCATCCTCATCTCAGCAGTGATGGTCTTCCCCATCCTGGCTAGGATTCCATCATTGGACATCCTTGAGACCTAAATGGAAAGAGTCAGAAAACGTGTCCCTAACATTTTCCTCTCAATCCAAGCAAACCAACCTTATTTGGCTAGCGACCTGCTTAGGTAATGGGACTTATTACCCATTAATGCAGGTCACGCACCAACCAATCAATTTACTAGTTGCAGGTGGCATCACTCACCTCAAAACTTGCTATTTGTTCCCAATAAGTTGGTGATGAAACCAGACCAATCCCAATCAGTATACCTGATAGTTAATCACTATCAGATGCCCCTATTTCGCCAGCAACTCTACCTGATGAGATCTTAAGTATTCATCTGTATTGATCCCTGATGGATATGACCAGGTGAATATCCCAAAATTCCCCAAATGTAGTTACTCCAAAACTTGGGCCAACCGATTTTCAATCACTTCGCCTTAGGGAATTATCCCCTAGAGATTCATGGTAATCTAGCAGGCTGAGTGAATGGGCTAAAATCCTAACACCATGGAAAAATATCACAATTTTCCTTGAGGAGCCTTTAATGTTCTGGCGTTTATTAGGGGTGAGATTGTCGCCAATTTTACTACTGACCAGAGCTATAATGTGTAGAGTGTTTATATACTAAATCTTGTAAAGAGCCAATATAATTTGGCAATATTCTAAATGGGACATAATTTTACATAAGTGATAGGGCATGCTGAAGGACTTGGATGGTTTGATTCATCAAATTTATAATAAGATAGAGATAGATTTTCCATAGGCAGGATCCAAAATCCCTGGGCAGATCAACGCTTTTTGATTGAAGGGTTTGAGTGTCCACTTAGCTCAAGGATTTGATTAGGAGGGTGAAAATCTTGATCCCATTATCAACATTAACTTGTAAGCCAGAAGGTATAGTAGTAGGATGGGGACATACAAAGGGATCCCATTTTTGGCATCCACAGCCTCAGGGGGTAACTTAGTTTTTCCTCCTAAGACTTGATATTCAACTTTACAGATGGAGGATGTATATCAAGGAGGTAGGTTCGTTTTTTGGGCTCTTTTACTCTTGACCAGGAGTAATATATTAACAAGATCTGATATCCTAATAGTGAAAGGTACTTTAGTTTATTGATGATGATGCAGTTAAACTCCCGCATAAATTGAACTCCAATAAGCAACTCATAATATCGTTTTCTAGTGCAATAGTAGGGCAGTAATTAAAAGCTTTCCAAATTGGAGAGGTAAGGCAGTTTACGCTCTAATTGCCTTAGTTGTCCAATTACCAGTCATCCCATACTCAGCTTCATAAATCAATTCTGGAGCCATTTATTTTCTTGATAAGTTGGGAAGATATAACGTCAACCAGTGAGCTGTTATCAATTATTGCTAAGAATTTAATTTTATGAACGACTTTCTCTACTTGAAATACCAAAGAGCCAAACTAAGACCATCTAGTACTAAAAAAAGAGCCAAACTAAGAATTAACGGCTAGATAACTATTTGGGGGATTTATAGCAAAGCAAGCGGAGGATTTTTCTGCAGCCAAGCTCAGAGCTGTTCAATACTTTTAAAGGTTTTATCTGCCAGTGCCTGGATTTCCATAGAAGAACTGACCTCCAAGATTTGTTTGAGTAACTGACCAACATAAAAACAGGAAAGCTGAAGATCTTAATTCCTTGAATAGAAAGAGGTACATTGACTTCTGCAGGCGCTGCTAACACAAAGCAACCTTAGGTGCTGGGCATAGAACTAGAGCTAATAAAAGGGTCCTGAGGCATGAGATAATCATCAGCATAGGGAGACTACCGCCTTATACTGAATGATCTTTTGCTGACCTACATTGGAAGATGCAACAAAAGTATAAACTATGGTTTCTTCTCTTGCGAAAAGTGCAGAATAATTTTGGGGTAGGGAAACTTGGAGAGATAACCGCTAACACTTGGGGCTGAGGCTTATCATTATTATTAAAACTAGGGGCCTCAGTGGGTTTGAGAAGGTTAGCTGGAATCTCCAAAATGGCTTCTTTGAAATGGAGGAGAGACATCCAGTTAGACTTTATTGCTTTAAGATAAAGTAGAATATTAGGCATATTTTTAAATGCCAAAAAAATGAGGCAGTGATTGTAAGTCCAGGGGAACGTCCCCTGTGTGTCAATTGGGCCCTCTTCCCATTTCCAAGCAAAAAGGCTCCAAAGAGGGTGGCTGTACCTCTCATCACCCAGGGTGATCTCGCCCACATGGTAGACGAGCGCTGGGTAACAGATCTCCCTCTTTGGATCCCTCCCCCAGTGCCCACATTCACCTCTCCCAAACTTGTACGTTTGATCAGGGAAATTTACACCAAAATTTCCAAAATGAAGTTGTTTAGTCCAAAAACGAGTGGAAATGAGCCCAATGATCAGGATCCACATAGCCAAAAAGGAATGAAGATTGACTCATCAGCTGGAATCACTGATGGTTTTGATTCAGTCAACACCTTGGTCATCAAAATTAACCCCCTCCCAAAATCATTGGGGATGATCCCCAGAATGCAGGTAGCAGCATTGGACACCATCGATGGTATTTTGAAGCTCTCTTCCAGCCAATTGGGTGTTGTGGCCAATGCAACGCTTTTAACCAAACGAATGGCCCAGTGACTGGGCACAGGCGGGTTGGGCATCCTGAACCCATTCCCAACCAATTAGGACCACCCTTATGTGGGGTAACCTTGGGGAATTCCCATTGCTCATCAGGATAGACACTATCATGCCAACCACTGGAAATGCAGTCAAGTCTCGGTTTGGGCATTTGAGGTTGAACCAACAGTGACTCAGCCTGCCGCTAACTCCTTTGATGTCAGTTCCCAGTGAACTTATCTGTCCCCATTCCTAAATAATTCGCTGGTTAGGTCAAACTTGAGGGTCCCAATCCCAGCTTGTTTCCCCTAATTGACCACTATTTAATCAGTCATTGCACTGAGAAAATTGTTGGTCGATTTTTCTTCCTTAAATTTTCCATTAAATTCCTTCCCCAAAATTTACTCTTTTATGTTGAAAAATAAACCACCTTTTCCGCTGACACTCATACATCCCTTAAGGGTTAATGGCCATATTCGTCTGGTATTCTATCATGTGCCTGTATGAGATTCTGTTTCACCAGCAGTTATTGGTGAAACTCCTTTCCAGTTTCATATCCGTCATACCAGCAGCAGTGCCTTTGGCATTCTGGTTTGCTGTTCGGGTGCTCTGGCACCTAGGCTGGGAGGCCAGTCTAATTCTTACTTGCTGTTTGCCTAAAAGTGATAGCATCATCTAAAGTAAAATGTTTTCTGGCGACCAACGTTTGTGCCTCAGGTAAAATTGGTGAGCAAACTCAGTGTCAGTTTCTTCCCATTTAAGACTTATGCCCTAAAAGTTTGCTTTTGGTTGTATAAAGTTAAGTCGCTCCCAAATTCCCAAACCAAGGCAGTCTTGGAATCATCCCAAGTCTGGAAATGCATTAGATGAGGTATCATAATGTCTTGAGCTATGCGACTGAGACAGTTAGATAGGTGTTTGAGCTGTTGGGTGTTAGTGGCTCCCTCCATAGCACTTTCATAACAAAATATGATAGAGAAGATGCCTTAATCACCTGGGACGTACTTCTTTTTGAATGACGGTTTGAATGTGCCACTGGGGGGTTAATGACTCAATAAAGCGAACTAACACTGGGAGGACGTTTTCACCTAAAGAGAAACTGCTATTGCTGGAAGATCTGTAATGGTGGAGGGCATTTAATGACTTTGTAAGGCGTTGATATCTTCAATTACTGAGTCGACCTGATAACGGGTGGCATGAAGGGCCAATCCTGTGGCAATAAGCAGGTTTAACTGAAAATTTCACTTTCAAGCTTGGTAGTCACATCTCAAATTTTGAGTTGGTGTTGCCCAAGGGAGAGAACTTTTGCTCTATCCCACGTACCACAGCGGGTAAATTCATCAAAAATTTAAGGCATTACTGATCCAGATAGGGATCTGACGACAAATCAATACTATGAAAGATAATAGTTTCACAATGAACTCAGGGTATACCTGGTAAGGAGCACAAGTTTTGTCAGGACTAAGGGGATCAGACCACTTGTCCCTTTATTTTTTATTTAACTGAGGTAAACTGACCAGGGGACAGACATTACTGAAACTTGAAGAGCAAACAAATAAATTCTCACCAAACAAAATGAACGAACTGCCCACAATGAGTGGATGAAACAAATGTGAACACAACTATGTGGGACAGCGGGAACCGCTTATCCCATCATGGTGGAAGGGGAGGGAGGATCAGGGGGCTCATCCTTGACATCATCTTCATCCCAAAAGAGGGACAGGCTATGGTTGAGAGCAGGGTCGTCAGGACGTCAGTGGGATGTGGAGCGAAATTTCTGATGATTGGGGTGACAGGAAGACAGCGGTTGACTATAAGAGAGACAGTATAACTAATTAAAGCTGTTTCAGCTTTCATGCGTGCTTCAGGGAGCTTTACAAACATGGCGATATTGGTGCAGTTGATCTTGGCTATGGGATTCCGTGCTACCACAGCCACATGCTGGATGGCATCGTTGGCAGCTTTGTGAGATTTGATCAACATATTTTTGGAGTGTATTGGCAATTAAGGGGATAATGGGAGGAGGGATTCCTCCTGCGAGCATTGCCACTGATTTTGCGGCAGCTTTGCAGAGAGGACAACATTATGGCTTAGCCGTTGCTTCAACAGCCAACTGGTGGTCACCATGGAATGTTTTGGTTCTTTTCTGGGGGCGAATAAATGAGGGGGTAGCTTAGCATTGTGGTCAGAATACATAAACAACTCATGTTAGATAATGGTGCCTTCAATAATATTACCAGACTCATCAATTTCAGCCAATAGATCCCAAGGATTTTGGTTGAATTGAATTGGGGAATTGGCATATGACTGAGGTTTGGTTGGTTCATTGGAGTATGCATAGGAGAAAATTGGGGTCCAAGCTAGTGCTTGATTGGAGGGAGCGTTTGTGGCACTGGGGCAAGGAGAAGGCTGATTGGTGGTTGCAGGCTCAGCTGCAGCAACAGGCTTTGGAGGAGGGTAATGTATAATCATACCCCATACCAAAGCTGGTGCAGGGTGGGCGGCAGATTGGAAGCCAGCAGATGAAAAATCAGAGCCGTTAGAAGCAGCTAAGGATGTGCACTTACGTTTTGAGTGGTCCAACTCAAAACAGGATGGACAGATCATCTTCCCACCCTCGACATGGGCCCAGAATGGATGGTCAGAGGCAGAAGGAATGATAGCGCAAGGGGACATTGACAAGGTAATTTTATTTAATTCAGGGCTCATTATGGCGTATGCCTGAGGCCCAGCAAAACGTGTGGCCCCATTTGTGACCACAAATTGTAAGATGAGGTTGGAGCCATAGGCTGCCAAACCATCCACCAGCTCCTGGTGGAGCATCGCAGGGGGGCGGGTGGGCAAACCAGCAAACTGAACCACCAAAGTGGTATCTGCTGGGAGCTGGGTCCAAGTTTTGGGAAGAGGGGTACCCTGGAAACCAGGGGCACAGTTGCCGCTGTGGTGGAATCAGCTTCATAGGTGAAACTGAGATCAAAATACCCTTTATAGGGGTGGAAATCAATAAAACTGGTGGGAGCCGTCACTGCCTGAGCCATTTCAATAATGGCTTGGTCATGGTAAGGGAAATGTTTCCCATAATTGGCCCTAAAGCTGAAATGCATGTTGCTTTGGGAGAGCACCAGGGGCAATGAAGCACTGCTTGGGTACAAGAGAGGTGGGCGTCAAGGTTCTTGGGAGGAAGAGATCGTCCCAGGGGTTTGGTATGACCAGGCGAGACAGTCTGAGCGCGTTTTCATATAAGACAGAAAATGGTGGGGGGAGTTTCGCCGCTGCCCCACACTGGGGCAGCTGGCGGGGAATCTGAGGACATCATAGTGAAACTATGGTAGGTGATTGATTTTTGCTTCTTCTTTTTTCTGTAAAGTTTTCTTGGAAATTTATGCTGAGCGGAAAGAGAGTACTTGTCCCTTTACTTTTTATGCCAGGAAACCCAAAGTTCCTGGGATCTGGATTATAACTTTTTTACTTTCCATAGTCATAAAGTCTTCACTCAGGATAAAGTTCCTTGAGTGGTAAATCCTAATTATATTTTTGTCCCTAAACAAATAGAGGTAGAGCAATTTAACTTAAATGACAAAATAGAGTAAAATTTATTCGCTTAGAACATGATTTTAGGGGAGATCGGGGAGTTATTCTTGGTAAATCTTCAAGCGTTCCAAGCTAAGAGCTAAACTCATTCACCAAATGGGGATTCTGCGGCAGGTTGTTCATTTCTGTCAAATGGTTTTTATTGCTGCATAGATCAGGTTTGAACCATGATACCAGGGGTTTTGGGTAAGCACTATTTAATCTCTCAAGTTGGGGTTTATCACTAATATCAAAAGGCCTTGAATCTTGTCTGGGATTATCCCAATAATAATTTTGCTTATTTCAGCAGATCAAGTTTAATTTCCGGCTTTTGATACATGCAAATCTTGAATTTGGGCAGGAATCCCAACAATTATCCCACTTAATGGGCTAAGTTATATGACCTTTTCACGTGCTCAAGCCCTTGCATGACTGTTACAGATTCTGACCCCTGAAGGCCCAAGGAAACAACTATCACAAAATCTGTGGCCACCTTCCCTGCAGCAGTGTGGTTGCTGGAGGGTCTTTAACAAATAATCAACCATTATCCCACAGTTATTTCCTTCCTGATATTATACTAAGTTGTTTGGACAGCTATGCCAGCAGCATTCCAGTACATATTCTAGATGTCTACCACCCTTGAGGAAATCTGGTCTCAACTTTATTATCTGGTTCTATAATATGATTAACTGTCCCCTAGTTTCTGCTATCTCCACTCTTCTCCTATAAGTAGGTGATGCAATGGTAATATTATACCACATGAACCTACAATTAGTGCTTAGTTTAGTTATTTTTGTATGGTCAGTAGTGCATTTTTCAGGTGTTTCCATGCAGTGGTGGTGGAGTTCCTGACCCAATATAACATCCTGAACGATTTGGTACCAGTTTCACCCTGCACCGTGAGGGTTCATTTGTTCCTCATTGGAAGTGATGGACCAAGTTTGGATTCCATGGTGGAGTTGCAAGTGCAGTTTTAAGCCAATATGGCAGCTTTCTCCTACCATGTGGATGCCCAGTGAAACATAGCTCTTTTGGATGCAGTGGAAGGGGATGCCCGCCATTGGGTGCATGGGATTCTGTGCTCATCCAACCAAGCGGAGTTAATACCCCCTGATTACTTTGGTGGTTCAAGCACCGGTTTCAATATTGTCTTAACTCTTCAATTTTTCACTTTATGCACAAAAGCGTCCAATATGCCCTTATTCATTGAGTCTTTCCAAGGGCAAGGCACCTGAATTAGGAATTCCATTGAAAGTTTAATTACATTATTCTGTGCTGCCTTGGATCCTGTTTCACCAGCCACTTCACCTGGGAATCTCAGTTAGGTTCATTAGAGCAGGTAGGTGCAGTGGCCATATCCATCAGCGACACTCTTTGGTGTGCGCTGGGTGGGGTGGAAGGTTTACCAAAAAGATTCCTTACTGAAGCAGTTTTGAGTGGAACCCTGAATAACAAGGTGTTGTGCCCTTTGTCTCTCAGCCAGCATGGTTATTCTGGCAAGGCTCCTGGGGTGTGTGTCTTGGTTCCTGAGGATGCTCCATTCTTTCCGCATCTAGTTTCTTCCCCATTCCCTCCCTAGCACGAGTTGGGGCGTCGGTTACCATGAAGGAACTGTACCTTTCAATCCCCTAGTGACCTATTTGTCAGCGTCCCAACTAGAAGAATTCAAGAAGTCTCTTTCCACTGAAGTTTTAATTCCCTGACAGATTTATTTACCTGGATGGCTCACCAATTATCACTACTCGACCAGTGGTATCCTATGCTGTTGCCAATAAACAGGATTTCCCCCCATGTTTTGTGGCCTCTTTAAATTTGGTTAGGTACATATAAGGTGTCAATTGAGGCTCTCGCGAATATAGGAGTTGTGGGAAACTTTCTGTTTAAAACTGGAACAATATCTAGATTTGGACTTTGAAGTGGGTGCATTAGTAGGCACCCTCCAACTCAATGGCTTCATATAAGATACAACATTAGGTACCTTTTTTGCAACAGTTTTATTTTGTGATCAGTTTATCATTGTGTAGGATCTGCTCTTACCAGTTATTCTGATGGTAGGGTGGTGGCGTCAACAGCAGGTTAACATCAACCTGGACAAAATGTATTATCTTTTACAAATACTCAGTTGTGGGGAGGAGCTTTTTCTATATTAACACATTTATTAAAGAATTGGGGGTTCCATTACATCAATAAATTCTCCCATGGGCCTTCTGCCAGATTTTCCCCTGGCGTTGGTAGCATATCAGGACTTATTAGATCTGTAAATGGCTAACCTCCTTCCACCCTATTCTAAGTATGAACTGGCTTTTTATTTGATGGTGGCAAGCGATCAACATCAACTGTTCATTGTGCACCTACATGGTGCAAGAGGACAAGGCATTGAATGTGAGTTAGAGGATATACTTAAAAAAGGGTGGGTGTTCAAGAAATCCTCTCCCATCGCTTCTCCCATACTTTTGCTCAGAAGGCTGACTGAACGTTGCACCCCTGTGAAGACTATAGACAACTAAGTAATATTACTGTTCATGACCACTATCCCTGTTAGATTTTGGGCCTACTTAAGATGACTGGTTCTTCTTCTTCAATATGGTGGAGTTTTGAATGTCTATTGTATGGATACAATAGACCAGACGTTGAAAATAATTAAGATATAACTCCTTAATTATGATACTTAAAGCTGTATTCTTCTGTTGTTACTTAGATGATGGCACGCTTCCCTGATCCTTCTGATCTCAAGTAGATTCTCAACTTAATACAACGTAAAGTATTAAATACAAAAAGCTTATAGATAAAACTATGAACTTGTGGTAATAGTTGATTGTAGTTTAATGGTATCAATTTGGAGATAATTTATAGGGTTTGATGTTCACCACATCTTACCCACGACGCCTCATTTTCAATGGCACTTGGCCAGAGAAAGTGATAAGTTCATTTAAGGGTCTACAATCCTTTTGACTCAGGACATCTCAAACGCCTCATAGTTGGTCTCAAACTCTAAAATATTCTCAAAACAGCATTTCTGACGCATCTGAAAATAGCTGAACCAGTGCTCTTCTTAAGCAATCAGCACATACCAAGGTGATTCATACCACTAATTAGTAATTATTTGTTTAAAAACTTTATTGACATTAAAAACTAATTTTAACATAGACCAACAAAGCCCACATGCCTGAGTCATTAAGTTAGCTATTATTATCAAGTCTGACCTAACCAACAAAGCCCTCAAGACCATGTCATCATAGTCAGATATTATTAAATGGAATCACTAGGCCGCAGATCCCAAACTTCACTTAAGCTTAGGATATTTCTTATCCATAATCGCTGATATCCAATATGATCCATAATAAAAACATGTCAACATTATTATATCCCTATTGAATATCCAACAATTAGGTCCAGTCAACAACTCAACAATCCCCCTTGATAAGATGTTTAGCCAGGCGATTGAAAATCTTAGGTGTTTTTAAGTCATTTCATGAACATGTTCAACTAAATCTGGGTGGCAGAAATCCAGAAGTGGCTTACAGCAATTTATACTAGAAAATTCATTTTCTAATTTAAAGTGATGCCCTTCAACTTGAAAAATGCCCTGCCAATTTTCATCTTATGATCACTGAATTTCTTGGGGACCTTTGGTTAACCTGTGCTGTGGCATAAATTGATGATATTTTCATTCATTCCCACGCTTCCAAGAGGCAGGAGAAGGACCTGGAGGTGTTGCTAGCCGCGTTTCATGAGGTGGAGCTCTTTGTGAAGCCCTTAAGTACAAGTTTTTAATGAAAAAGGTTCCTTTCTGGGTAACTTGTATCTAAAGGATGGTTAAGGCATTTGTAAGGAGAGAGTCTGTAACTCTCCTGTTTCCAGCGTGGAGGTGCATGGTGCACAGGGACACCGCCAGGAAACTAGCTGTTAAAACTAAAGGTACTAGAGCCCAGCAGATGGTGCTGGAGCAATTATAACTTAAGTAGAGTAGTGCAATCTTTATAAATAACCAACGAAAAGTGACGCGGTGCACATAGGAAGAAGGGGTCAGCGTCCCAGGTTGGAGGGAACCTGGGAGAACCAACGGTGCACTAGGGGTTAAAATAATTGTATTTGTAATGGAATGGTTAATGTAACGTGATACCTCCTCGAAGAGATCTGCACACAAAATTTCCAAAATAACTTTTTAATAAAAATGAGAAAAATGGGAAAGATTATTATAGAAAGTCGACCAACAAGGAATGTTGGTTAAGGAAAACAAATTTTACCCTTTGTCAGGAAATTTGGGGTCTGCCAAAGTGGTCCCAAGCACTGATTCACCAATAAGCAAACACTACCATCCAAATTGTAAGAATACACCAAAACTGACTTCACTCAAGTAATCTATTGAAGTTGTATCTGACCTGAACACATAGTTTCATAAATGGAATGGGTTTTGAACCCCCATTCCTCAATTAACTGAATTGACCCATTGTCTTTAATTGAATAGTCCGTTTCATTTTAACGCCTGGGCTGACGCAAGGGGCTGGGCGTTAGGCACCTCACTAATACCAACCTGGGAATACTTGGCTTGCACCCAGCGTTGGTCTAGTGTGTGCTTGAGGTCAAGGAGGGCCTGAAGCTTCACCTTCTGGGCCTCCTGTCGCCCATCCTCATCCTTGGGGTTGGTGCCCACTATCATATCATTTAATCATGACATCATTCCTCCCTGAAAGCTCAAAGCAATTCACAGGTGGCCCACTCCTATGACCCAGAAGCAGTTGCAGAGATTCTTGGGCAAAATCATATTTTTGAAGAAATTTTCCCCAACCCCTCTTGCAGCTGGCCACGCCGCTGCATCTCTTGACAGGTAAGAATGTTCTGTTCTTATTGAAGGATTATTGTCAGCGGGCGTTTGACGCCATCTAAGAGATGTTTTTGGCACCACCCATTCTCAAACATGCTGACCCTATAAAGAATTTTATCACAATGTGTGACGCTTCATTAAACGCATGGGGGAAGTGCTGCTTCAAGAGCATGATGGGTTGTAAAATTAATCACATATCTTTGCGCAAGTTCAATTTGTTCAAACAATCCTAAGCCATTTATGATAAGGAGTTGGTCAACATGGTATGGTCGCTTAAACATGGTTGGTACCTTCTTCAGGGCGCATGAAATGAAGTGATTGTGCAGATAAATCATTAGCCCCTTATATTTTTCCTAGAAAATGAAGAAGCTGGTGCATCGCCAGAACTGGACATATTGTGACCTCTGCAGTTTTAACTTCAAATACAAGTTCATTAAATGTTCCTTATATTTCTTTCCCAGTTTATTGAGTTAACACCCTGATTTGAGTCTGATGGAGGAGGATGAGCAGGAGCTAACCACATTAATTCTGCTAGCCCAGATCTTAGCTATTGCTCCTCCCAAAATTTTAGTAGCAGATTGGGCCCTGAATGTGCCCTTAGTCTCTCAGGTATTGGCAGGACAAACGTCCTTCTTGGAGAGGCTGGAGCTGTTTTTCCATCTGTACTTCTGGAGCATACGCAGACCCATTATTCATTACCAGATGGGACAATTTGGTTCAGGTCAAGACTGTGGGCTCTGCCCCAACTCCGCAAAATAGTAATGTATGCCTATAATGACCCCACGAAGTGGCCATCCAGGAAATAAAAAATGTCTTGATTTGTATAAACAGACGTATAACAGGACAGGTACTACCAAGGATATCCTGGCATGGATCAATAATTGCATGAAGTGCGTGCAGTCAAAATCAGATAAATCAGGTAATATACTTTATCCATCCCCTGCAGAAGGCACAGGGTCCGTGGACCTTTTTTATTTAATCAAGGCAAGCTGACCAGGGGATGGACAGTACAGATGCCAGGTCCATGGACCTTAGTATCAGTTAATCTTATATGTTGAGCTTCCTATCTCCAATGGGTTTAATGCAATTATGGTAGTCGCAGACCGCTTTACCAAGTTTTCACTCTTTATCCCTTGTTCATCAGCCATCACCTCTGAGAGGACTGCCTAGCTCTTTGTGTGACATGTGTTCTTAATGTTCAGCTTTTATCAAGAGATTGTGAGTGACCAAGTGCTCCAATTTATAGTGCGGTTTTGAACCAAACTCATGGCTAGTCTGAATATTAAGCCGTGCTGCTCAACTGCATACCATCCTCAGTATGATGTCCAAATGGAGTGGGTTAACTAGATTCTATAATAGTATCTTCACTGTTACGCTTTTTCCATGCAGGATAACTGGGAAGATGATCTTCCATTGTCCAATTTTCATATAATAATGGCACTCATGTGTCTACTTGTTTCTTTCCATATGAGGCCACATTGGGGTATAACCCATTTTATAATGTCCCATGCCTTCGCCCATAAGTCCCTTCTGCAGAGGAACATATGAAGCAATCCAGAGCATCCAATACCTGGTTCAGGAGCACCTGACCAAAGCAATCAGCAATTACAAATACTTCATGGACCAGAAACACTCCCTACTTATGGAGTCAAAACGGAGTCCTCCACCATGTTGGATACATGACATCTTCAGATAAGGTTGCCCTCCTGGAAGTTTGTGAGCAAATGCTCTGGTCCTCACGTGGTGGGGGCAGATCTTGGAAATGGAGCATTTAGATTGGCTCTTCCCACTCACTGGAAACAGCACCCAATTTTCCATGTTTCTCTGGTGTCATTATTTAAGGGAAAATTATCCAACAATTCTAGTCTTTTTTGGTGGAGGGATCAGGAGAGGCTGAAGTTGACGCAATTTTGGCCTTGAGGAAATCTTACCATTCAGTACAGTACCTCATGGCCGGGAAGTGGTTTTGTAATATGAAAATAGGTGGGTCAGCACCAGCAATTTTGGCCTTATGATGAGTTGATGGCAGCTTTCCACGCCCTGCACCCTGATGCTCCCCAGACTCCACCAAAGAGCGCCACTATCTTAGACATCAAGTTGCTGAAAAACCATAAGAACGTCACCTTTACCCAGGTTCCCAGTAGTGGTTCCGCTGTTCAAAAAGGGAAGGATATTGTAAGTACTGGGGAGCACCCCTGCGCCTCAATAGTGAGGAGTCCCTGTTCTGGACAAAGAAGGGGACTAAGAAGGTAGCTGTCCCTCTCATTTCCCAGGACAACTTAGCCCACATGGTAGACAAGAGATGTGTGTCAGCCTACCCACTAAAGAATTCTCCCTTGCACCCCTTTTCACCACCCAGAATTTGGTGTAGAAAATTGAGGAGGTGTGTCTGGAGGTGACGGTGGCAAGAAGCCATCACCAGCGGAAGATTGGCGGCTGCTTCTCTCCTTCAGTAATCTCAGGTACCAATGTGAGGGTCATTAAAATGGATTTGGTTCTTGGCGTTGTTGAATCTTCTGTTGTACTCTCAAGTTCAAAACCCATCAATCCATTTCTACTCTGCCATAAAAATAGAGCCCATACCTAACAGGTTTGGGTGCAAGAAAATCCCTTAAATATTCAATGGGACCTCCCATACTTACCCTGGCCATGGGCACAGCCAGTCATCTGACAGATGAAGCGTCACTAATCTACCAAGCGAAATTGTGCTAGAAGCGATAATTATGTGGCGAAATTTGAGCTTTGGATAGCTGACCAGATTGAGATTGATCTGGATGAAATTTTTAAATGTCAATCTGCCATACACAAATGTTTCTGGGCTACCCGCAATTAATGCAAATTTTATTATCCCTCAAGCCCTAGCATTTAAGACTATTGTCATCCACAGGTGCGATTATTAGTCAAAATTTTATCCTTTATTTTAAATGTTTAGAAAATCACATGCAAAGTTTAGAAATTTCATCATTTGAGCTATCCATCACTGAGCTCTTGCCTGGTGTCATGTTTCCTGGCTTACAAAACTACTGGGACATAGTAGCCATAATTACCACCTTTTTGCCCTCCTTACTTGATGGGCTTATATTAGTATGGTGTTCACTTGAGGTTGACCCCCATTTTGGAAGCCTTGTGGCGCCATGATGTACCCTTGCTCCTTGAGGTGATCCCCACTCATTAGGCTAATATTCACGACCCTTCTGCACACTCAAGCACTTGCATTCCTGTTACAGATTAAGTACCCTGGGTGGCCCAAGGAAACAACCATCATGGAATCTGCAGCCACCTTTCCCACAGCCGCGTGGTTGCTGGCAGGTATGTTAGTAACGGTGATCATCAATCATTGTCCTGAAGTTGTTCCACTACCAACTAGATACAGAGTTTTTTGGATGGCTATTCCTACAACATTTTGGTTTGTGTACTGGATGTCTACCCACCCAGACTGGCAGGCTTATCTCAACTTTATTAACCAGTACTATGATATTAATTAGCCCTTTCAAAAAAGATAATCTATTCTGATCTACATGTTAGGTATTTATGTCCTGTTTAGAAGGCTTCTGAAACCTTTGATATATTTAAGTTTCAGAAAACATTAATACTTTAAGTTAAGAACATTGTTATGAAAGTAAATATATAATTTTCATGTGCAAAATAATCATAATGTTCTTTTCATTTATCATCTTTTGTAAGATTCAATTATTTATTTAGCTTTAGTATTGTGGATAAAAATCCTTACTTTATATATATATGCTATTGTCATGGACCCACTGATAAACATAATATTGGCCTGCTAGTCTGGATGAGCTGACACCCAAAATGCAACCCAAAAACTTGGATAAAGCTGAGCATAGTAATATATATACTGAGAATAAGGATAACTTGATGTTGGCTACTGATGACAATTATTACCTTTACTCCTGGATAAGGCACACAGTGGTGGTAGGTATAACTGAGGATCCAGGAATTAATAGGGCTCAAAGTCAAGAGCTGTGTCATGGAAGAACTTTTGCATAAAATAAAAACCTTGTAAAATATCTTTGAAATTGACAATCAGGGTTGAAAGTACTTCAAAGAGTAAGGTTAATATTGCTGTGTTCTATAGCAGCAAAGATTGGGGACATTTAAAATTTGGCTTTTTAATAGTACTCCATTGATAACTGATGTTAAAAGCGTGGCAATAAGCACAACTATGGACCAATTTTAAATAACCAGGGAGCATGGCTTATGATAGGAACTGCAGACTAATTAAATTCAAAAACTTAGGGATGTTAGATGTTAAATTTAAAAGTGGGAAAAAGAATATACTGGCAGTGGAACCTGCTGGGGCTGCTGTCTTATACAGCTATAAGGTAATAGGGGTGTGTATTGCGACCAGCTAATTTCAACATAGCAAAATCTCTAGGGATTGATGCATTATGTAATTACAAGGATGATTATAATACAAATAGGCGATTAGGATCACTTTAATCCTTCCTTATATTGGTACAATTAAAGGTTTTACAAAAGTATTCTAAAGTTTGGCAACATATTGATGGATGGCGGCATTTTGTCTGAATAAACTAGTGGGGCACGCCCATGAGCAGGGATGGTGGAGACAATTTCAGTATAAATAAAATGGGGTTGGAACATCCAAGACTATGAGGATGGGATCACCATACCTTTAGGCAAGTTGAAATGATTTGAAGGTGTATACCAAGCTCAAATTCATTTTAATTAGCCTTTTATAATCAAATTTGACTTAAACACCTTGGATGGATTTGATCATTTTAGGTGTCTTAGCATAAGATTTTCTTGGCTGATGCCAAAATTGAAAATTGGGCTCAAGCTGTAAACTAATGGACAGGTCAAAAATGAAAAGATGGGGCGAATAGATTACTTTACTAATATAGAAAGCGTCATTAAGTATAGAAACTATTGGGGACATGGTGCCAAGGGGACCTTTGGGGCCCAATACAATCAGGATCTTTCACAGCCTTCTGGATTAACTGCCTGAATGGCGCCCTCATTGTTCTGCCTCATCCCTGTGACTGCAGAGGTGGGGGTCTCACTCCTAAGGTTCAGGAAGTGGGGAAGGAATTCCTGAAGGCATCTCAATTGATGCTGGTGTGCTTGATGCTTCCTGAAAAACTCTAATTGGTGCCTTCAGGGACAGTTTTCATTCACGCTGGCTCAAGGGTTAACTTATCAAGGATCAATTCAGAATTAGGGATTTAAACTAACATAATCTCGAATCCTGAAAAAGCCCTCCTCAAGATCCTGTTGAAGAGGGTATAAGGATGAAGAAATCGGCCATATGATTGGTTCACCACTGTCTCCTGATGGACATCAGCAATGGAGTACTCCAAATTCACCTTATAATTTTCATTATAAGATCTGAACCAAAGAACATTAAACTTGTTCTGTTAAACTCTGGGTTGATGGTAATAGAAGAAAACAAAGTCATCTAATTGAAAGATTGGTAAAGAGGGTCAGCTGAATTAATTGGGATGTATACCTTTCTGAGGTGGTGACAATGCTTTTCGTGGTTAGGGCTTAAAGATGGACAATTTAATAAACCAGGGCCCTCATAGCTAATTCAGAGTTCTCAGGAATGGAGTTATTGAGTAAGGGCTGAATGATACTTGGTAATTGGGGAGAACACTAATATGAAGCTTTAAAGGATGCCATCTTGATGATTTGATGGTAGCTTATGTGGTAAGCAAGCAGGACGCTGGGTAGATAATGGTTCCAGGAGGGTAGGGTCAGAGGCAGCCATCTAATGCAGGATAGAGACAAGGGTTCTGTTAACACATTCCACACCTCATTAGTTGAATGGTTTAAGGGGCGGTGAAACTCTGATTAATTCCAAAAAGCAAAGTTAGTTCTTGACTATCTGCGAGATCAAATTTAGCCCTTTGTCCAAAAGTAAAGTTTGTTGGCATCCATGCTGGGTGAAAATGGATCAAATAAGAAATAGGGCCATGGCTTTAGCGGTGGCATTGGGGACAAAAAACTTTCTTTGACCCATTTTGTCAAAATGATCCAACTTAGAGGATATACTTATGGCCATGCAACCTGGTGGGTAGAGGGCTCACTACATCGATGTTAACAACGTTAAAGTGACCTGATAGGGTTACAAATGAGTGCTGATACTGTGGACAGATCCAATCTTGGGATCAGCATACCATATACACCTCTAGAACATCTTGAATGGTCTCTACCATTCAGTCTCAGCTGCATTTTTCTTCAGCCATTCATGAGTTTTCTTCACTTCCCTATGTCTCAAGGTCATATGCCCTTCTAGGATAATGTCAGTTTAAGAGGAAGGGAAGATATAAGGGAGCACTTTATTATTCACTTTCTTAAATGCATTCCTTCCTTGATCTGATTGTCTCAGGTAATTTTCTGGAGCTTAGCTTGGATCTCAGGAGTCTCCAATTTCCTTTGTTCAGGCCAGCTGATTATATTATACAGTTGCTCCTCATTGGGGGTCAAAGCAACCAGTAAAGCATCTTAGAGAGACCATCAGCGTTCTGATGAATCGCTCCTGTGTGATAGATGTTAGTTAATTCGTAGTTATGCAGCCTTAAAGCCCATCTGGCTAACTGGCCATCTTGATCATTCATCTGCTGCAGCTGTTGGACAAATGCCTGTCCGCTTAAGGGAAAAGGATGATTTAGGTGCAAATAGTCCTCATGATGAAGGAGTCCAACCCACACCCACTCTAATTTGGTGCTTGCTGACAATTTTCTTCCCAAGCTAGTAATGATAGAGTTTTGAATAATAATACAGATAAAAATGGCCAAAAGACCCTGGTTGGTTCCCAGGAACCTCTTGAATAAGGGTAACAATTTTACCAATACTTAAAGGAAATTAGTATGAGTTCAGGTAAACGAATTTCACCAACTATGTGGCGAAATCTGGGGAGTCCATTGGAGGTTCCTCCTCAAACCACTTCTAATTTAATTAAGCACCTAAGCCATGAACACCCCCTTTTATAGCCTTGTATGAGGTCTCATAAGGTGAAACTATTTTTCCTCAAGGTATTGTCTCAAATATATACAATAGTTGCCTCACGGACATGCCATACCTATTATCAACCCTCCATTGGCTGTTCCATTGCAGCAAGCCAAGATTCAAGAGCTCCAATAGGTCAAATGGCCATATTTCCTATTTAAGCTCGAATCTAATAGTAAATTTGATGCCTATCGTGCTTCAAGCCTAAGTCATTTTAAAACTAAGCAGTGCATCAGGAGAGGCTTTGCTTTAATTCCCCCGCGTCACTTTTATAATAAAATCATATAAAAAACCCACTTATTGCTGTTATTTAAAGTTTCCCAATTTTTATTATTAAAGCGGTCAAAAACTATCTACAACATATTTAACTTAGCAGTAGAGAGTTTAAAATTTCCTGAGAATTACTGTTAGAATTTATGAGCTAAACACTCCAGCGAGCAGTAAACAGCCTAAAGTCCAATAAGTGGTGCTCATTACAGGGGGTTATACACTAAAAACACTTTATCAAATGGAGAATGTTGTGGTAATTAATCCTCACAACCTCCACACTGCCTCTGAACCCCAGCTAGTTGGCCATGAACAACAACTAGCCAGCGCTTTATCCCAACTTAAAAAGCTCAAACAACGCGCTTTTAAATGTCTCTTGAAAGACAAGTTCACCTCTGGAGAGGGTAGCATTGCTTTATTCTTATACGTTTATGAAGCACCCATGGAAGGATTGACTTAACACCAGAAGGTCAAGCACATCCTTTCTCATTTAAGTCGCCTGGCCAAGAAATGATGGCCCCTTATATGGATAATCTACGCACATGGGCCGAGGTTAAGGAAGCTCTTATAGCTGAATTTGGCTCCAAACAGAGTCTAACCAGGGAAAAACAAACCTATATGCGCTTTAGTATGTATGATGGCGAACAGATCACTGTCTTTGCTGAGAGATTTTACCTTGCTGCTCAGAGGTTGTTAACGCCTAACATGCTAAACCTGAATGATGCCATTGCGGCCATGTTAACTGGGTAAGCTTCCCATCTTCTTTAGCTCGGCTATCATCTCATTGAAACGCAACTTTAAGAACGTCTTTGACATAAAAGAAGCCTTGTTAGACGTTGCTGATTTTCATAACAGTGCGATAACAAATGAAGCTGTGGTGAACCCCCAGGGTTAGACCATTGAGGAGTATCAACTGAAGCATCACCAAAGGAGGAAATGTTGACCCCTATGCTGGTTACTACTTTGATCCCAGCATCTGCAGTGCAGCTAAAACCTGATCTTTCTTCGCTTAGTCATCCTGAGGTTATCAAGATAGTGAGTCAGAGTGCATCATAGTCAATGGGGCAGCGCTCCCTGTCCCCACCTTGCCTCCAAGTTCAGCTTTCTCCCTCCAATAAACCTCTCCAAGTGGTCCCTTAGCCTGCTCTTAAGCCTAACCCATCTCAGATGACATTTGCCCCACCAACAATAGGTTTAAGGACTAGGTCGCTGAAGCTAAACCATCTGTTTCACCAAGGCTCACAGCCTCTGATCAACCCAAGGATGGTGTAATAAAGCATCCCCCCCACGAAGATATCTCCTACAGCCAACTCCAGTATGAAACCTGTAGCCATGAGGAAGCCCAAACCTCTCCTGATGGTGACATTCGCTCCCAACAACCGTGGGCTCAAAGACAAGTCTTCTCAAGCTATGCTGCCTACTCCTCCAATGATCATCACTGCGGATGGCCCCACAACAACTAAAATTATGGCTTCCTCTTCCAACCGCCCTTATAGCGTCCAACCAATGTGTGTGGAAAACCCTTCTGATGACAAGTCTGAAGGGGTTTATGAGGACGTTAGTTATTATATCATAGGAGCCACAGCTGAATTAGGTATACTGGATCAGATGAACCCTGAAGGAGTAGATGAGACCACCATACCTGAGAACACATACCCCAGCCAAGTTTAGGATCTTAAAATTATTGACACTGCAGCGATGCCAATCAGTTCTTGTAAGGCTTGACTTGACCTCTTCAGCAGGTCCATACCATGAAATCCATTCTGTAAAATACCCAGAGACCGCTCATATTTTAACCCCCACATTCCAGCTCAAAGAAGGTCTTGACTCTGTCTCCTAACTTTGGAGGAATCCTCACTAAGGTGGAAGTGGTCATACAAAAAGTCTGGGTGATGTCCATCCTGGATACTGGCTCCCTGTTTAACGTAATCACCTCTAAGCTGATAAAAAGATCAAGCTGGCGCCAGATTTGGAGTACAATCAAGAATTTGAAACTATGGGCCTAAACAACACCTGCGCCATTGGGATATACTCTTCCCACCCCATTGAAATTGGGAAGCTCATTTTATCGGCCTCAGCAGTGGCCTTGGACAACAACACCTATGATATGCTCATAGGTACCCAGTATATGATTGAGTACGAGAGAATAATCAACATGAAGCAAGGTTTCCTCTCATTAATCAACTACAAAGTTTTTTTAGTATTATCTAATAAAGATCTCAGCAAGAAAGAATACTCTTTCCTGGTTGAATACACCATTTCCGCTTTTCCTCTACATTATACTACCTTGGGGAGAAATACAAAGAAAATCACATAATTCAGTGAATGTTAGTTATGGTATCCCTTTCTATGCTGCAGACGAGGTCCTGATTAAGCCTGGTGAACAACGAGTGGTTGATACAAAGATCACGCTCAAAATACCACACCACTGCTTTTTGAACCTCATAAATCTTGAGTGAGTTAGCCCCTTGGAGCCTCAGGTATTTCCTGGAATACTAAACCCAGACTATCAGAGGCCTATTACTATTCTGTTGGGGAAACTCACTGGCAAGAACATGGTTATAAGAAAACTTCAGGATATTGGCAGAGGCTTATTGGTTTCCATAGATGACATTGAACGTATCCATTTTATTGGCTCTATGACGGATTTGGGATTGCCAACGGATAACCAAATATGTACTTTACCAAATGTCCATATCTCGGATGATCTGCCCCAGATGAGCTGGGAAAGGTCCACACTTTATTGGAAGGATATAGCGACAAATTATCTAAGTTGGATAGCGACTACAGCCATATGAAGGACTGGAGCCACTCCAGCAATGTGGGTGATGACCATATCATCTGGTCCAAAACTTATTGCAAGGTAAAGGTGAAAGAGCAGCAAATAAGGACTGAGCTCAAGCAGTTACTAGACGCTGGGCTATTGGTACCCTCGAAAAACCCTTGGTCTTCCCCCTCTTGCTTATTAAAAATAAAAATGGAGGTCATTGTATAGTTATAATTTCCAAAAACAAAAAAACTCACAAAAAATGATAGCTATTTTATCCCCCACATTGAAGATGCCTTATCCCAACTCTCTGGCTCTAATTTCTTCTCAGCCATGGACTTGGCTAGCGGCTATTGGCAAATGGACCTTCTCCCCAAGATCAGGAGAAAAGTGCTCTCATTTGCAATAAAGTTCTTTTCCAACCTACCCAACTTCCTCAAGGGTTTTGCAATGCGCCTGCAACTTTCCAGTGAGCCATGGACCATATCTTTCAGGACCTGAACTTAAGTTGCGTCATAGTCTATCTCAATGATATCACTGTGTTTCAAAGTCTTTCAATGAATATCTGACTCACCTGAAGGAAATGTTTCAGCGCTTACAAGATTCCAACGTCAAATTAAAGCCCTCCAAGTGCACTTTTTTCTAGAGGAGTCTAAATTTCCTTAAACACGCTATCTCCCAAGAAGGAATCAACCCTTACAGGACAAGGTTAAAGCCATATCAAAAATGCCTTCCCCTAAGAATCTACAGGATATTAAGGTATTTATGGCATGATGAGGATTACCATCAGTTCATTCCTAAGTTTGCTCAGCTCAGCGAGCCACTTGTCCGCCTATTGACAAAAAACACTCCTTTCCATTGAGGTGAGGAATTGAAGGCCGCTTTTTGAGACCCTAAAACAACTGCTTCAAAAATTGTCTATTATGCGGCACCCAGACTATAGTAAACCTTTCATCTTATTTACTGACGCCTCGGACTATGCTATTGGGTCCATCTTGGTTCAGCTGTTTAAAAATGGGGCAAATTATCCCACATCATACTTTAGCAAGATGCTGCCAAAGGCGGAGCGCAACTATAGCGACATGGAGAAGGAGTGTCTTGCTGTTCAGTTAGCTGTGAAAACTATCATCCTTTCTATATGAGACTACCTTCACAGTGGTTACAGACCACGCTTCTATGAAATGGTTACAGAACATTAAGGATCCTACTGGCTGGTTAGCACGCTGGGCTTTAAAGCTCCAGCATTATTACATGAAAATTGAACGCTGTGCTGGAACTCGTCACATGAATATGGATGGGTTAACTCAGCTTCCAGTCCTACACTTAGATAATAGTGAGGCGGAGAGGTTATATGACCTCTTAATGACTCCTAATGACTGGGAGGAAGAAAATGAACCCGTCCAGAAAAAGTTAGCCTGGCACTCCCGCAACACCAAAGTGGATAGTGAAAATTGTAAAAGCAGATGGGGGCAAAATGGCTACCTTACCTTCAGCCCTCAGTACGTGTACCTGCTATCCTGGAAGCTCACTCCACCCTAGATCGTGGAGGAGCAAAGAAAACCTATGAGTGGATTAAGGGTTGGTACTATTAGGGAAGGAATTAGGGAAAGTATTGTTAAAGTCTTGGAAGCCTGCATCACGTGTAAGAAGCAGTCTAGTTTTAAGGCTAGATACCATTATCAACCAACTACCTCCAACAACCTTTCCATACCATAAGCCTGGACGTGGTAGGTCCCCTCCCGCAGACTACCTGTGGAAACAGATATATCCTAGTCATCATTGACCATTTTACTAAGTGGATTGAAGCCGTGGCTTTCCAAGCCCAAAAATCCAAGGCCAATGCCACGTTTTTACATCACAACATTTCACTCGTCATGGATGTCCCCAAGTACTACTCTGCGACAATGGAAAGAACTTCATTTCCAGAGTAGTCAAAATCCTGGCCAACTCCATGGGAGCCCAACAACTCTTCTCAGCTCCATATAATCCCTTTACCAATGGGACCATGAGTGAGCAAATGGAACCTTGGTTCCAATCTTGCATAAGATGGAATCCTCTGATCCACTTCATTAGGATCAACTCCTATCCAGTGCTCTTATGGAATAACAGATTGGTTATCTCAAGATATTGAAAATGTCACCATTCCATGTTCTATATGGACGGGAACCAGGGATACCCGCTCTTTTAGCTAAAGATGTTTTCTCTTCTAAAGCTTTAGAACCTGAGAAAGCCATGTGGAGATTAGCTCAACTTATCATTCAGCTTCAATCTGAGGCTATTAAAAACTTATATAAAACGGTTACAAAAGAGTGACAAGCTTCCAATGACCTTTAGGTTCCCCTACCTTCATTCAAAGTGTCAGACCTGGTACTGTACTATCATAAATGCATCACTCCTAGAAGCGACAATATTGGATAAATTTTGGAGGGTCTCTTCACTATCAATTACAAGAGATGTTTCTGGTTAATCTATAAAATTGTTGGCTACAGGTACCACCATAAAAAGAGTGCATAGGCGATTCTTACGCCCCTATTCTTCCCCCAACATTCTTAAAGGGGGTAAAGTCAGACAAATGCTTTTCTGCTTAAGGGAAAAGAATGTTTTGAGTGCAAATAGTCCCCATGATGAAGGAGTCCAACCCACCCCCACTCTAATTTGGTGCTTGCCGGACAATTACCTGTCCAAGCTAGTAATGATAGTGTTTCGAATAAGAACTGATAAAATCAGCCAAAAGGACCTTGTCAATTCCCGGTGGAACCCTTAAAATCAGGGTAACACTTTTAGTAATGCTTCCTGGCACCTAGTATGAGTTTGGGTAAACGAATTTCACCAAATATGTGGCGAAATCTGTGGAGTCCATTAGTGGTTCCTCCTTGGACCACTTCTAATTTAATTCAAGCACCTAAACCATGAACACCCCCTTTTATAGCCTTGTATGAGGTCTCACAAGGTGCAACTATTTTCCCTCAAGGTGATTGGCTCAAATATATACAATCTTTGCCTCACGGACATGTCATACCTACTCTCAACCCACCATTAGCCGTTCCATCGAAGTGAGCTAAGATTTGAGAGCTCTGATAGGTCAAACGCCCATATTTCCTATTTAAGCTCGAAGATAATAATGAATTTTAGGCCTATTGTACTTCAAGACCAAGTAATTTAAATACTAAGCAGTGGCATTGAAAAAGGTTTTCTTTTTTCTCCCCCTATCACTTTATAAAATAAAACCATATAAAATCTCACTTATAACTGTTATTTAAAGTTTCTCAATTTTTATTATTAAAGTGGTTAAAAAAACTCCCTACAACATATTTAACTTAGCAGTAGAGAGTTTAACATTTCCTGAGAATTATTGTTGGAATTTAGGTGCCAAACGCATCTGAGAGCAGTAAAAAGCTTAAAATCCAACAGCAGCCATCAGAGAGAGAATGGTTAGTGTTGATGTTGAGTTGGGTGCCATAGATGTAGTGCTGAAAAGTTTGATCTCATATAGAACAGCCATGATCTCATGCTAAGTAGCATTATAATTCCTTTAATACAAGCTAAGGTCTTGTTAAAGTAAGCCACTTGGAGAATGACCTGATCTTGATCATATTGCTCTAGGATGGCTCTTACAGTGACATCACTATTTTCATTGAATAGTAAAAAGGTTCATTCAAAATGTGGGTAAATCTAAAAAGGTTTAGTAAAAGAAAATTCTGCAGTGCATTAAACGCCTGTTCTTGTTCAGGCTGCCACTTGAAGGGCACATTCTTTTGTATGAGGTAGAACAAGGAGTTTGGCCAAGTCAGCAAACTGAGGTATGAAATGATGATAATAGTTAACCATGCCCATGAATAATTGTATATCCCTAAGGCTCTTGGGGCGCGGCATCTTCTTAATTGCGTCAACTTTGTCCAGGATGGTCTGGATACCATCTTTTGATACCTCGTGTCTTAGGAATTCTATTATTATTAAAAGAAAGAGCACTTCAAAGGTTTGAATTATAGAATCATCTATAGGATGGTTAAGATTTCCTAGAGGTGTTCCACATGATTGTTGAAGGTTTGTGAAAAGATAATGATATTGTCAAGGTACTTGAGGACACAAGATAATTTTAGGTCACCTAGGACCCCGTCCAGGCCGTTCAAAGATGGGAGGCATGTTGCAAAGGCCTTGAGGCATCCTTATTGGCTCAAATAGACCCTCATTGGCTATAATTGCACACTTAGCTTGATCTTCAGGGAAGAGCTCCACTTGCCATTATCCACTAGTGAGATCCATAGAGGAAAGTATTGCAATATGCACTCAAGCGGAGATAATTGTTAATTTGGGCAAGGGATAATTGTCTTTCTTGGTGATGAATTTAATCAGTGATAGTCCATCAACACACGATGACTGCCATCCTTCTTCTAAACTAACAGCAGCGGGGAGGCCCAAGAACTTCACGAAGGCACCAATAGCCTGGCTTAAAGTAGTTGCTTAAGCTCAGCAGCCACCTGAGCTTCCTCAACTTTACTTTTTTGGTAGGGATGTGACCAAATGGTGGGAGCATCCCTAGTCTCCACGTGATGAAAAACTCCAATCATTTTTCAAAATTGTAGGTAGAGATTAAAAAGAGGTCTGAGCATTCTTATAATAATTCCTGTAACTGGATCTATTGCTTAAAAGTGAGCTTCTTCCCAATACAGGGGTTGATTAGAGCTACTGATGGGTGTTTCTAACCTCAAAATCACATAAACTTCCAAATCTATGGATGTAATTGAGGATCTCTACAGGTAGGAGGCGCAAATAAGAAGCCAGAGTATTTGGTCCACTACCCTAGGTTTGTCAGTAAGGTTAGCCAATAACATCGATGTGGATCTAGAATAGGCGGGTCATAGATTCCTGGACAGGTTAGGACCTCCTTGACTGACAGGTTATCTAGGCCTCAGATCTCTAGCAGTTACTGGGAGAGATGTTAATGGGAACCCAGATGTCCACAATAACCTGGGACTTTGGCGGTATAGTGGTTGCCTTAGGCAAATAAATTGGCATGTCTTCTCGGTCATTGACCACAGGGGGTGGAATTTGTATGCAAAAACCCCTTACATGATACTTGAGTCATTCAATTTGGCTTTCACTCTCTAATAGGCAAGCCCAAGCCTTGACCTCCATCTGTTGTCGTGAGAGGTTTCAACAAAAGTGGGGCCTGGTGTCCCAGCAGGGATAAAAATACCTCATCATAATGCACTATGGCAGAATAATCTCATAGAAACTGGGTCCCAAGGAGAAGAACATAGATCAGGTTGTCTAATGCCATGGTGAAAGTATTCATGGAAAGCTTCCCAAAGTGAATGGTTAAGAAAGAATAGGTCACAATGGATTGGGTACACTGCAGACCAGCCGTGCGTATAACGTGTAATGAGGTAAGTCCAGAGCAATTTTGATTCATTTCATTTGTTTGATGAAACGACAATCATGGGGAAATCACTGTTGACACTGGCGTGGACCAGAATTTTATGGACTTGAACAGCAACGCAAGTAAACAAACTTCTGAATTGTGGATGTAACATGAGAAACATAGAAGATTCAACAGGAGAAGAGTAAGCAGTATCAGGTTCTTTAATACCAAAGAGTAACAGAACTTCTTCTGGTATTTTAACTCCAGGCTCATTAAAATTCACTGACGGTCCTTGAGGCGGTACAGGGATGTAAGCATGAAGTGCCTCGTCCTTCCTGCTGAAGGCCCATTTCACGCCTCCTTGGAAAGACTTTAACATTAAGTCTTAGCGTTTCAGAACCCATTACAGTAGGTGCATTAAGGTCTAAGATTCTTCTGGTTTTAACAACATGGACCTGAAGATGGCTAAAGGAAAGGAACGCAGTAGATTTATAATGCAGGGTAAATGCAGGTTTTCATTAAGAGCTTCTTTAATTTCCTGATTTCAAATAAAACTATTCTTCTAGCCAATCATACGCATTTGGACCTCAGTATAAGATCTCAACGCAGAGACGACTGCAGTTATGGAATCATCCAAGGTGATGCGGTTAGTAGTTACTAAGGGCTGTGATTGGGCGTAGAATCATCTGGCAAACGCCACTGGGCTTTATTCTTGATTCAATCAAATACCTATGAACGCCTGCTTTTGATTGGCCAGGGTTTGGTTGTTTCTGAATTCGTGAATTAAGGTAGTATGATCTTGTTCTAAGCTGTGGCATTCCTTTAGATGCGGTGTTATAATCTCCTGAGAGGTACTATTCAGACAAGAGAGAATATGCTTCACCTTCTGTCAGTTGGTAGCCTTCTCCATGGAACTCTCATAGGCGTATAAGAAGGAGGCAATGATTTTCTGGCTGAGAGTAAACCTCTCACTAAATATAGGATTAAAGTTAGTCACAATAGGAGTGATAAAGGGTACTGGCACCAGAAATCAGTGCAGGCTCAGAAATCTTAGTTTTTGCGTAGTTATGAGGGGCCTGTTGATCCAATTGTCATCTCAAACCCTCAAGGTCCTTTTGAATATTTTTCCAGTTTCAATTTAAGGAGGTGATGGAGGCCTTATGAGACTTTTACTCTTTTAAAGCTTAGATATTATCATGTCAGAGAAACAACCAACTCTTTAGGTTATTCAGGCAGGTGTCAAACCCTAAACAGGTTTATTCAAGCTGGTAGATGTGATTATTGGTAATATTTCTGAAGGCGCTGATAGTATCCATCTCATCTGACAAAGCTATAATTGAATCTCTAGGGCCAAGAGTAATCCGTCCACTTGGAGTTTGCACCCCTGAGCCATATTGCATATTTGATCACATAAGGCGACGAGGTCTGTTTAAATCATTTTTCCAGGAGTCATCAGGGTCACCAAAAGTAGCCACTGCGGGACTGGAGGGTCCTTGAGGCTTATGGTGACCTTCAGGACCTTCACTTCTGAAGGTGATGTCATGAGAGGCTAACTCTTGGTAGTGTCTTGAGGGTTCACACAAGGTCCATGACTTGGTTGAAGAGAAGATTTCAGGTAGCCTCAAGGAGCTGTAAGTCCTGATGGAGCTGGTCCTCAATGTAACCCAAGGATCCACTTTTTTAGCACTAGTGGTGCTAACCCAAAAGGGGGCCGCCATGAACCTTTATTTGCAAATGGGCCAAACAAAGGGATTAATATAAATTAAAAAATTCCTGATATAGCCCTAGGTTATCAGCCTAGGAAGCCATATCAGAAGGCGAGGAAGCTTTGGGGGAACTTTTGTCCAGCGCCCACTTTAGCTGGCGGACCATGGCAGACAACATAGGGGTAGGGGCATCAGTGACATGGGGCATGAGGAGGTATAGCTGCGGGTTTTCTTCGTTTATGAGGCCAGAGTTATCCATCGCCTCAATGTATTGAGTAAGTTGATGCTCAGCAAAAGTGATGAGAGCCAGCACAAAAGTGAAAGACTTGATGCGCTGGTGGGTTTGGGGATAGTTGGTGTCAAAAAGAGAGGTTTTTTCTGCATCAATGCAAGTGTGGCTTGCACCAAAAGCGAGCTCCTCAATCTCATATTTTGCATCTTCCCTAAAATCATTGGGGAAATTGGGGATATAAATACCCTCAACCAGGGGTTCCATCGCCCCATGGAGTTGCTGGCGTAGTAGGGTGTTGGCAGGAGCAGCAGCGGCTTCAACTGCCATTTTATTTATATTTTTATAAACTGGAAAACCGTTTTTAGGGCGAAAATGGCAGGGGCGCAAATTTGGAGGATCAACAAAAAATTTCTTTAAAGCAAAATCAGGCTTAACATTATAAGCCCAACCCAAATCATCAATCAATTTGAGCGCTTCAAATGGATTTAAATCAGCTAGTGCTGGCCCAGCCACCGTAGTTGGCAGGTTAGTAGTACCTGATTGTCCATGAGCTGTCAACCATGGCAGCTCAGCTGAAACTATTTCAGCCATTGGGTCAGGGCGCCATAAATTGACCAAATTTTTAATTTTTCAAAATTTTGATTGGCTGCAGCTTTGGAAGCCATGCAAGAATTTGCCAAGGTTGGGGGCGGGAGGATCACGCCTCATTTGAAAAATTGGGGCGAGGCAGCCACTGGGGTGGCGCTGGAGGGGGAGCAGTGGAAGCGGCAGAAGCAGAAGCCATAGGGCACTTGTGCTTTGAGTGATCAAGCTCAAAACACAAGGGCAGATGGCGTGGCCATGTTTGATGCACACCCAAAAGGATGATCAGGGGCAGACCTGATCACGGTGCAGGGGGGAATCATGAGGTGGGTGTTGCAATGAAATTGGAAGATCATCATGAAGGCGCGAGGGCCTGCCAGATGGTCCGCCACCTGGGGCACCACAAACTGCATCATGGGGTCTGCACCATAAATGTCCAAAACCTCCACGAGCTCATGGTTGAGGCGTTTGGGAGAAAGGAAGGAGGGCAATTTGGCGAACTGGACCACCAAATTAGCCTCATCTGGGAGCCAGGTGCAAACAGTGGGCAAAGAATTTTTTTTATAAATTAATTGCAGCTTGGCTACTGCTGCATCAGCTTCAGAGTGGAAGCTAATGTCAAAGTACCCCTTAAAGGGGCAGAAGTTGATATAGCTGGCAGGTTTGAAAACCGCCCTAGCCATATTGATGATGGCCGTGCTTGCATATGGGAAGAGATTCCCATATTTGACCTGGAGGCTGAAATGCAAATTTCTCCATGGGAGCATCAAAGGGCTCCAGAGCACCGCCTGAGAGCTTGCGAGGTGGTGGGCTAAGTCCTGAGGGGGACATAACGCCCAGTAGCATTGGGAGGGCTAGCAGAGCCAGCCCAGGAATGCTTCAGCGATGGCCAAAAGATGCCAGATGGCGGCGCACCACCACCCCAGGTCAGGGCAGCAGGCATTGATTGCATTAACATTGGTAAGCTTTGGCTCAATTGAGCAGCCATGCTTTGTATTTTTTAAAAATCTTAATTTACATCAATTTTGTATCAAAGCAAAAGAAAGATTTTTGTAACCCAAGATTCCACTATTTAACAAAGATAGCTGATTCAGAGCTTTGTTAATTAGGTGAAAGCTGTTGACAAAGGCTTCCCAATTGTTGTGAACAAATGAGGAGGCCACACCTACCATCTAGTACTAAAAAAAAATGAGGAGGCCACGTTTTTAAAAATGACAGTTCTGGATTGTAAAGTTTGTGTAAGCCCTAATTGTTGAGAGACTTCATAATGGTGCAACCTGACTATTTGTAGAAGGTGATTTATAGTAGGATGGACAAAACTCTGGAGATAGCGTTTGGTACCCAAAGTTAACTCTCCTGCTGGCAGTATAGATGAGGTATATAAATCCAGCATCATGAAGGGTACTGGCAAAGTGTGGGAGCAACTAGAGTGGCCCCCACAGAGTAAATGCCATTTAGTAATTGTTGAATGATCTCGTTAATATTCTTTAATTGAAGATGATAATGATCATTGTTGACACAGGGTAGAGTTAACTGGAAGGTGGCCTGAAACTCTAAGATTTTGGGCTGCATGGGAGCTACTTCATATTTCAAGGTGTTAATCCATCGAGTTAAACTTCTTGACTGATCAGCAGGTTGATTTTCTTAGCTGCTATTATTCTCCATTGTTTGTAATAGAAATTTTCACTTGGATAGCTCAGAGTCCCCTTTAGTGAGCACGACTTTTCTCAGTGTAACAGTTCCTTTGACTTATATTTAATTTTAAAATAGACTCAAAGCTATAAACTAGTGGAGAGATTGTAAAGTGAAAAGATGGGGCAAAAAATACTACTTTACTGAGTTAGAAAAAGATGAATATTAATAGGATGTGTGGTGATATTTGGTAATGTCTGTCCCCTGGTCAGCTTAGCTTGGTTAAATAAAATAGGATGTGTGGTGACGTGCTGTTGAGTTGACCTTCAGGGCCCAATAAAATCAGGATCTTTCACAGCCTTCTGATTAACCACCTTTTTGGTGCTCTCATTGTTCTGCATTTTCATCATTGTCAGGACTCAGACTCAAATTGAAAATTTAAGCAAAACAAATTACAGGATTAGATCAAAATTTAAAGATTGGTCAAAATTATTATCAGGGATAATCCCCAATTAGCTTTATCTAAACCTCTCAATATCGGAATCCAAACCTGATCTAGAAAGGCAATCAAATATTGTTCAACTAAATTGACTAAAATGTCACAGAATCCCCCAAAATAATGAATTAAGTATAAATCTTGGCTTAATGTGCTTGATAACTTCTTATAAATACCGGCATTCAAATCATTTAAATATTACTATCTAATTTATGATTTATTATTGTGCTATCAGCAATCAAAGCCAAGAGGCTTCACTAAGCTATATTACTATCTATTGCTTAGTAACTTACTTATCTGCCTATCCTGAATCCCCTCTAAATCTCACTTTTAGCATCCTATCACTATAAATAGAGTGAAGCTTTCTCATAATAAACTATCTTGTAAATATCAAGATTATCTTTTTGCCATTACTTTTGGCCTAGCTCTATTTTAATATGTAAGACTCTTTTTTAGCCATCAATTTACAGGCCTACCTCTATTAATCTAGAGTAGTATCATTTTGGATTTTCTACTTAAGGAATTTTATCATGAGTGAAGACCATTCTATAAGAAAATTACCACTTTTAATCCATCACCCAGGAACTTCAGGTATCATGGCCTATCTCTCAAAAGATGAGCGGTTAACAACCCCTAAGTCTTATTACTAATGACCATAGAGGTGGGGGTCGCGCCTCTTGAGGTTCAGGAAGCAGGGAAGGAATTCCTGAAGGCAACTCCATTGATTATAGTGTGCGAGATGCTTTCTGATAATAGCTCTCATCAGTTCCTTCAGGGACAGGTTTCATTTGTGTTAATTTAAGAGTTGACTTACAGAGGCTCAATTTGGGAGTAGGAATTTTGACCGGCTCATTGTCTTAAATCCTGAAAAGATGAATATTGAGTTGGATGGGAAGAAACTTGAAGGCAGCAATGAACTCTGGCTTCCACCACCTTCTTGCACAGCTGTCAGGTGAACAGCAAGTAAGAATTAGACTGGCCTGCCAGCCCGGATGCCAGAGCACCCAAATGGCAAACCAGAATGCCAGAGGCACTGCTGCTGGTATGACGAATATGGAACTGGAAGGGAGCTTAATTTTCAACATATAAAAACGGGATTTTGGGGGAGGTTGTTTTTATTGGAAAATTGTAGGAAGGAGAGTCAACCAACAATTTTCTCAGTGCGATGCACCTGATTAAATAGTCGTCAATTTTGAGGGAAAACAAGCCAGGATCAGGTCCTGCAAATTCGACCCAAGGGGCGAATTATTTGGGAATGGGCGGGTTAGTTCCCTGGGAACTGACATTGCAAAATTCAGCAGTAGACTGAGTCACTGTCTGTTTGACCTTAAACATCCAAACTAAAGCTTGGCTATGTTTCCAATGGTTGGCACAACAACGTTTGGGCTGACGAGCAGTGGGAATCCCCCAAGACCACCCCACATATGGGTGGACCCATTTGGTTGGGAACGCGTTCAGGACGCCCAACCTGCCTGTGCTCAGTCGCTGGGCCATTTGTTTAGTCAATGGCATTGCATCAGGCGCAACGCCTGATTTGCTGGCAGGAAGCTTTAAAACCTTGTTGATGGTGTCTGATGCTATTACCTGCCCATTGGGGGTGCTGCCTGGCTGATTTGGGAGGAGGAGATTTTTTAATCATTGTTTTAACTGAATTGCAACCGTCAGGCATTCCAACTGATAGATCAATATTCATACCTTTTTGACCATTTGAAATCTGAGCATTGGGCTGATTACCACTTGATTTAATTGTGATCAATTTTATTTCAGCGATCTCAATACAAATTTCACTGATTCCTCATAACAGTTCTGCCAAGGAGAGTGTGGGTACCAGTAGTGGGATCTGAAGTGGAAGGGCTGTTACCCAGCGCTCATCTACCTTGTGAGCAAGATCACCATGAGTAACGAGGGGTATGATCATTCTCTTCGATACCTTCTTTCTCAGGAATGGAAAAATGGCCTTATTGATGCCTAGAGGATGTTCCCCGGGACTTACATTACCCTTTCCTTTTTCCAAGGGAAGGGCCTCACCACTGGGAAACTGTATGAGGGCCACATTCTTGTGCGCCTTGAGTAACTTGATCGCCATTACTGACACAGGTTTTAAAGGGGAACTGAGAACCTCAGAGTGGGATATGTGGAACACTTCAACCAGGTTCCTGCAATTCGCGCAATCACGCGCCTTGCCCAAAAGTACTCATAGGCCAGATTCCCTTTCCAGGCCACAGAATAATGGACAGAACGTCGCGAATTCTGGGATGCCAGGATAACCTCTTCCTCATCCTCTTCTCCATTTTTGATGATGGTCAGTTCAGGTTCCATGGGAATTGCATCTTTGAAAGGTGACAGCTGGGAAACTAATGGGCTTTGTGGAACAAACTCATTGCAAGTTGAGATGTCAGACCCTACTGACATGGGCAAGGTAGCCGCGGCAACTATGGAGTATGGGTTTGGAGTTTTGAGTGGTATGGGACTAATGTGGGCAGGGATAATCTTCTTTACAAACTGATTCAGTTGGATAGAAGGGCCATTGCTGCGCCAATATCTATGAGAAAGGCGGAAATGGTAGAGATTATTGGTTGGTTGATTTTGTCAGGTGAATAGCAAGTAAGAATTAGACTGGCCTGCCAGCCTGGATGCCAGAGCACCCAAATGGCAAACCAGAATGCCAGAGGCACTGCTGCTGGTATGACGAATATGGAACTGGAAGGGAGCTTAATTTTCAACATATAAAAACTGGATTTTGGGGGAGGTTGTTTTTATTGGAAAATTGTAGGAAGGAGAGTCAACCAACAATTTTCTCAGTGCGATGCACCTGATTAAATAGTCGTCAATTTTGAGGGAAAACAAGCCAGGATCAGGTCCTGCAAATTCGACCCAAGGGGCGAATTATTTGGGAATGGGCGGGTTAGTTCCCTGGGAACTGACATTGCAAAATTCAGCAGTAGACTGAGTCACTGTCTGTTTGACCTTAAACATACAAACTAATGCTTGGCTATGTTTCTGATGGTTGGCACAACAACGTTTGGGCTGATGAGCAGTGGGAATCCCTCAAGACCACCCCACATATGAGTGGACCCATTTGGTTGGTAACGCGTTCAGGACGCCCAACCTGCCTGTGCTTGGTTGCTGGGCCATTTGTTTGATCAGTGGCATTGCATCAGGCGCAACGCCTGATTTGCTGGCAGGAAGCTTTGAAACCTTGTTGATGGTGTCCGATGCTATTAGCTGTCCATTGGGGGTGCTGCCTAGCAGATTTGGGAGGGGGGAGATTTTTTCAATTGTCATGTTAACTGAATTGCAAATGTCAGGCATTCTGACCAATAGATTGGTCTTTATACCTTTTTGACCATTTGAAATCTAAACATCAGGCTGATTTCCACTTGAATTAATTGTGATCAAAATTATTTTAGCAATCTTGATGCAAATTTCACTGATTCCTTGTAACAGTTCTGCCAAGGAGAGTGTGGGTACCAGTAGTGGGATCTGAAGTGGAAGGGCTGTTACCCAGCGCTCATCTACCACATGAGTGAGATCACCCTGAGTAATGAGGTGTATGATCATCCTCTTTGGTACCTTCTTTCTTGGGAACAGAAAAATGGTCCAATCAACGCCCAGAGGACATCTCATCAGGACAACAGCCCCCTAATACTTTTCAACAACTCCTCAGTAGTAGAAATGGTAATAAGGGGAAACTTTGAGGTATACTGTGACTCACAGCTCATCCACATGAGCTAAATCACATTTTTTGTAATGGGTATTACAGACTTCTTAGGCCCCTTATTGGTTCTGTATGATACTTTCTTGTCTAAGCATAAGAACTGATTCCCCAGTAGTTACAGTTATAGCTAATTTAGTAAGATTTTATTTCTTATAATTTTATTGGAATTATGTTTTATCTAGTTTTATTTTACTGAGGTAAGTTAACTAGGGGAAAATTAGGAATATTCAAGGTAGGTTGACCTTGGGACAAATATACCACACCAAGAATTTTTTTAGCCAGTACAGGCTTTGAACTCAAAACCTGCACTAGGGTGGAAGAAGTTTTACCTGCCAGGCTTTTAACCCTTTATTTTTATCTAGTTAATTTTTGTGAAACTAATTAATATTAGCTTTAAGTACATATAAAATCAGTGCACCATCCAGAACAGACTCATATTTAATATCTTGTATTTGAGAAGATTATGATGACCCTATCGTCTTTTATCATAGGAGTCCCCAAATTAGTTTTTATAAAAATAGGTTTGATCTACAACTAACAATATGGCACACATAGACCAATAATTTATAGTTGGTTTCATATTTTTGGTAAATCTCAGATTCTTATTTTTTTTAAACTTATTTTGTCAGGCCACAGTTGTATAGATGATCTGAACAACCATATAGACAAAAGGTGATGGATGTTGGACTTTGGGAGGTATTCTGCAGAAGGATCAAACAATGAATGTAATGGTTCCCTTTTGAAGTGACTAGGGAATTGTATGTAACTATGTCTTAAGCTTAGGAAGGGGAGTAGACATCCTTGTCAAATAAAGGGAAGAGGACCAGTACCATAACAAAGGCAGAAATAAAAATTCAGGGTCACATGATTTAGTTAGTGGCAATTTGGGGAGTCTTAAGGCTTTGTCAGGTTGGCAATAGATTTTATCATGAATGTTGTGATAAATAAGAAAATATATCTAGAAAATGGAGAACTGGTAGGATGGACTTATATGTCTTATTCTGAACAAGTCAACATTCCAGGGAAGGTCTACTGATGAGCGCAAGAGTCATAAACTAACCTCAGATTAAGTAAACTTATTGAAAAATTATAAACCAATGGACAAAAAAAATAAAAGGACAACCAGAGAAGTCTCTTTTATTAAACAAAACCTATATCAAAGTATAGAATCAGTTGATACCCCTTAGGGAGGAGTGACAACCTGTTTTTTTACTCATCTCACAACTTTAGGTGTTTTTGGGATCAATGCTTAACTAGGTTTAAAGATTAAATTGTATAGCTCCAACAGCAAACCTAGGTATTTTTGTTTTTGCGCTCATATACTCTTTGGTCAAACTGAGATCATACTGTAGTTCCCAGAAAGTGAATATTAACCAATTTTGCACAAGTATAAGGAGGCTGGACCCTTGCAATATTCAGGAAAAAGTTTATTCATCTCAAAGTCAACTTAGATATGCAAGGCAAAAAAACCATGGGACAGATATTTTAAAATACCTAAAGAGCAAAACATATAAAATAAAAGAGATCAAACCAAAACAAGAAGAATAAAATTAAACAAAAAGAAATAGAATGACACAAAACTAAATATTTTTAATCAGGTAGGAAGTTAAGAACTGTTAACTCACGTTGGAAGGGGAGATGGAGGTTCAGGAGATTCATCTTAGAGTTTGAATAAAATTCGTCAGAATTAAAATTAAAAGAGTTGAATAAAGCCTAGAGAAAGGACGTTGGGTGTCAGCATGATGTAGTTTAATGAGTTCAATGATGTAATTGAGGTCAAAAAATCTCAGGACAGAGGAAGCTTCCATGGCTTAAGCCACATGATGTTTGGCTTAAATGTGGGCTTAAGGAATTAGAACAAAACTTACAACATTTTTCTGGTTGATTTTAGTAGTCATGGAGAATTTTGCTAAATCAGTAACATACTAGCAGTAGCAATGGAAGCAACATTCAGCTTATTATTTTAGCAACTCTTTAACATGAAATAATGGGAAATTTAAATTTGTGCTGCCCACGATTGAACTTTTAGATATACTCCACCAATGCTTCACAGAATGAGTGACAATTGAGAGAGGCCACTGCAGCCATGGCAATCAGGTGGACAATATAATAGTGGATGTCGTTGGGATTTAGAAATATATCTCTCTAGTTGGGAGAGGTGTGTCAAGAAAAGAATTTATAAATGGCTTGGGTCATAATGGTAATTTAAGACAATTTTGCCTGATTGTTCAACCTCATTCAGTAGTCTCCAAATATTTTGGTTTACTTGGACTGAGGTGTCAGCATTAGGGTGGGGGTGGGGGGCAATGATGAGCTTCATGGGCGCAAACAGTGATCCAAGCCTGATTATGATTGATTATATTATATATTGGTTGGTGAGTGCAGCTGAAGGTTTTAGCGTGCGCTGATTTGCCATATTGTCCCAGTAAGTGAGTGGGTTGGGTAGAATGAGGCAACAAAAACCCATCAATATGCCATTATGGGATCTGAAATAATGTCAGTGGTGGTGGCACGGTGAAATAGCTTTTTATAGTGGCTTACCTAATATATATGAGACAGTTAGATAACTATTTTCAATTTAAGCCCAAAAGGATTCTCCAGTCCTGAGGCAATTCAAGATTATGCTGGGAATTTATTGTGCAACTATGTAGTTGTGTGGGATGATGTGGAAGTGACTTAAGGGGCGTTAATGCGTTATGCACCAGAGGGAACGTTAAATATGAGGTTTGGTTAATTGGCATAGGATAAAAAGCCCGTCATTAAATCTTCATACAAAAGTTGAGGTGAGAGATAAAAAGGGAGATTTTCAAATGACCCTTTGTGGTGTCAGTGAGGGGGTGAGTACATGTAGTGGGAATTAAAAAAAATAAAATAAAGAATCATTGCTACAGCAGCAGCATCCTCCACAGTTATAAAGCTTATTTAAAAAGAGCTATATAAAGGCGGAAGTTGATAAAGCCAGCCAGCACAAAGGCAGCAGTGTCAAGTATAAATATTATTTTGTAGGTTTATGTGAATAATTCCCATAGTTGACTCAGATACAAAATTATATTGTGGATCAAGGATGGAGAGAGGATAGGGGCAAGTCATGTGGATATGCACAATATGAAGCGCTAATTTATTGCCAACTTTAAACCTTATTTATTGAAGACTGGCTTGTTTTATATATATGTTTTAAAGATAACTAACATAATTACCATGGCAGCAACTAAAAATCCATAGTTTTTATAGAGCTATGTCAGACATTTGCCCTCTAGGCTATAAAATAAGAATGTTTCAGGAAATACCTAACCACCAAGGGGAAATGTCAGGCATATGAAATTTTCTGATACTAGGGAGATCAAATTTTTTGTTAAAAGAAGTTTTGGTCTGCTAAAAGACTCTGGCCAATTCTCAGTGGAACCCAATTAATTGGGGTAACACCATTTTAAAACCGGCATGGGCAACTAACATAAGATTGAGTAGTCAGATTACTCCAACCATGCAATGGACCATGGGGCAACCATCAGAAGGTACGTCCCCAACCACAATCAGGTCCTTTCAAACTGCTATATGGGACCACCCATTTCATAGGCATGGCGGAGGTCACCCCAGATGAAAATATTTTAGCAAGTGGTGATTGGTTAAAATACATCAAGATATTAGTGCATGGGTACATTATGCCCCAAAACCCCATCCCAAACATCATTTCACCAAAAAGTAACTCAAATTTCCCAAGATCCGCTGAGCATGTCCCATATTTTCTAATTCAGAATGCATTTAAGCTATTATGAACCTATCCTCGAATTCCCCTGACTCTCAAAACAGTTTAGCAACTGATTGGTCAGATCTCAAAGGGGATTGACACTCTTTCACCCCTGCATGGCGCCAATAAACTTAAAAATAACCCATGTCTTATTAAGCTTTAAAGTTTAAATATTTTATTATTCCTGTGATATCAAAACCCCCATTGTTGGATTTTGAGGATTAAGCACCAAGCGATCATCAACAAATCCAAAACCCAACAAGTGATGCTCACTACAGGGCAACTGTATACCTCTAAAATGACTGCAAATCCTGAACCCAGGCTAGCTGCATTAGAAAACCAACTAGCCAATGCTTTGTCTCACCTCAAAAGGCTCAAGCAGCACTCTTCACAAAGCCCTATTACTCTAAAATCTCCATTCTGAGACAAGTTCACTCCTGGTGAGGCTTGTATTGCCTTCTTCCTTTATTTTTATGAATCTGCGATGGAAGGAGCGACTGATCACCAAAAAACCAGGTATATCCCTCCATGTTTAAATCAGATGGCTCAGGAGATCATGGTTCTTCAAATGGCCACACATACCACCTGTGCGGAGGTCAAACAAGCGATGATTAACGAGTTTGGTTCAAAAGAGAGCTTACAACGGCAAAAACAGGATTTATATGCCTTAGCCTGTAAGAGGGTGAATCAATCCATTAATTGTTGAGCGTTTTTATAGCAAAGCTCAACCTCTGTTGTTGGCCAAACTGCTCCCTCTAGATGATGCTATTGCAGCTATTGTGGCTAGCTTAGCATCTTAACCCTCTTTTAGCAATGCATATCTCCGCAGTCAAGCATACCTTCCAAACTGTACGGGATATCAAAGAGGCGCTTCTAACAGTAGCTGACGTTTATGAAACTGAACTTTTGCAAGACGTACCAAAGTGGGAAGCAGCTCCGACCTTTTCAGCCTCTTCTACTGCTGTATCCCTCTGAAACCAAGCTGCTGCAGAGCTGCAACGACCCAATACCACTTACCGTGTGAGAATAACCAGAAATTATTGGCAGTTAAGGGGCAGCGCTCCCCCAAGCTTCAGGTTCAAAAGCTCAGCCTATGAATACAATTATCACTTTGCTTGGTCCCTCTCTTGCTGAGCGATCTACTAAGATGAATAACGCATCACACCCTCCTAAGCCGCTACCTAAATCCCCTCAGACCCAAATCAGGCTGCTTCTAGTTCAAAACCTGCCAATATGGGGCAGTCCAAGCTGATCACTCCTAAAGAATCTGTTAAGACCATTATAATTTCACTGTCTCCACTAAAAGTTGTACAGCCACAATGTTCCCTTCAAAAGTCAAAAGGGTAGATGCAAGTTCCAAAGTCCTCCCCTGTGAGGAAATTGAGCTAGTTTCTCCACCCCCACTTATTAACTCGTTGAGGTGCATTGACAATCCCTCTGATGATGAGTCTGAAGGGGGTGGTGAAGATGCAGGCTATTATGTTTTAGGAGCCCCAATGGAATGCAAGTTCTTATTAGGTTGAATCCAGAAAGAATTAATTTATCCATAATATCACAATGAGCCTACCTTCAACAGTTGTTGAGATTTTCAGAGGTGATCAATACCGCTAGTGATGCAGACCAGCTTATTGGGACAGTGATACAATCCACCCAGCAGGTGCATACCCTCTAATATATCAAAGACAACTAACCTGAGATGGCCAAACGCCTTGCTTCCACTCTCATTTGAATGAGGTCCTTGCCCCCTACTTTTGGTACCAATGTCATGGTTGAATGACTTAATAGTGGGAACCAACGCCATATATAAGGCAGGGTGACAGAAGCCCAGAAGGTAAAACTTCAGGCTCTTCCTGACCTTAAACACACATTAGACCAACGCTGGGTACAAGCAAAATACGCTCAGGCTGGAATTAATGGGGTGAAAAACGCTTAGCCCCTTGTCTTGGCCCAGGCGTTGAAATGAATGATCTATCTAACAATTTAAGATGGTTCAATTCAGTTAATTGGAAAACGAGGGTTAATCCAATTTGAGTTATGAAAGCATGCACTCAGGTAGAATACAGCTTCAATAAATCACTCAAGTGAAGGCACTTTTGGTATATTACCAAATTGGATGGGAGCGTTTGCCTATTGGAGCGTCAAGTCTTGGGAACACTTCCACAGACCCATAATTACCCCAATTCAGTTTAAATATGTTTTCGTGACCAAAATTCATTGTTGGTCGACTTTTTTAAATTAAATTACCCGTCTTTTACGTTTTCTTATGGTTCCTTGGGCGAACTTTGGTGCGGACCTCTTCGAGAAGGTCTCCAACTATGTCAGCCACTGCATGCTTTCCCAATTTACAAAAGTTTTGGGTGCTCCCTTGGGCCGCTTCAGTCCCCTCCAGATTGAGGCGCCCAAACCTCCTGGCACTGATTTACACTTGATTATGGACTCCTCTCTGGGGTCCACTCAAGCTGTCTTGTTTCTCGCTTACCTGGCACTGTATATCGTACTCTACACCCTTACCTTGGGTCCCTTTTGTACAGGCACCATTTGAGGTGCTTTGTTTCCCATTCTCCTAATGTCTAGTTACCTAACAGTGTAAGTTTGCTTACCACACCACCTTGCTGGGAACGAGAGAGTTACAGACACTCTCTTGACATTAGGTGACCAACCTTTTTATTTTACGTGCATGAGAATTATCTGTGTGGGACCTTTTTTATTTGTAAACTGGGTGCGCTGGCCATTTGTCACTGCCATGATGGTGCTCACC
This sequence comes from Massospora cicadina, assembly GCA_022478985.1. Lineage (NCBI taxonomy): Eukaryota > Fungi > Entomophthoromycota > Entomophthoromycetes > Entomophthorales > Entomophthoraceae > Massospora > Massospora cicadina. The sequence goes on along the minus strand of JAKSZP010005489.1, from coordinate 80,549 downwards.
ACAGTTTTCTCATCTGGTTTTGTTTGGTGCATCTTGGCGTTATTCTTGCAACTACCGATTATGAAGTGCCCACCCTTCCTGCTTGTACCTGGTGGTTCCAAACCTTTTGTGATCCTGTTGTCACGATTCCCCACCTTTCTCCCGAGATCTACTCAGAAATTCAACAGGCCTTGTCTACCCTTGAGCCATAAACTTCCTTAAAAAGTAACAACTTATCTGGTTCCCGTCCACTTTTATGAGGAGTAGATTTGTTGTATTGGCTGACTCCAAAAGCGGCCAACTGGGTTTTTGTCATATTCTGTGCACATCCGCTCTTGTGGTGATCTGTGGAGGGCTTGGAGCATATCCTGGAGAAACGTCGTCCTGATGGAGCATTCATTTAATTTTTCTATGAGTTCTTTTCGTTGTGACAAGCAGGTCATCCGGGAACTTATATTTGAATAGAGTTTGTGAAAAAGCATAGTCCTTACCTTTGCCCAACATCATGAAAACGTCATTTCTCCATTTTTCCATGGACCTCTCCTTGAAAAACTCCCTGATTTAACTGTCGCCCTCTTCCAACTTTGATCTTCTGATTGAAGCCCTTTGGGATAGTTTCTCCGTCCAAACCCAGAAGAAGCTAGGTAATTTGGCCGTCATCATTGCACCAGGATCAGTCCATATACATACAGGAACCGAAAATTTGCATGGTCTCTCACAATGATGGAATCTTATCCTTTAAAACCTTCAAATTTTGAGGAATTCAAAGCTGAACAGGGTTTTAGACCCAAGTTTAAAATAAACATGTCAGCAAATTCCGCTGTGATGATGTCACCCATGGATACCCCTATAAATACTGCGTCCTCAACTAGTGATATTTCCTTGAATTGTGAGGAAATTCATACTGATTTCCTCCCCGTTTTGGCGGAAATTGAGGGCTTAGGAGGGTCCAGACCCAAATATAACCAAAAACAGGACCCTGTTAACATTTTTTCTTCCCACTACGTTTCCGGGGTGCATGCTGATGCATCAGTTCTGGGCTTGGGGGTGATGGCCCTGGATAACTATGCATACCAAAACTTTGAAGGAGGTGTAGGTTCTCTGGAGCCTGAAAACGCGTTTTATAATGCGAACAATTTATCACAAAATGAGCTGTTTATAATCTCATATGACCTGTATGAGAACCCTATTCTGGTTTATCAGATTACCCCTGAGAACCCTCGTTTGACCCCTACCATGATCTGTAGCACTCTAGAAGTGGAGAAAGAGCTTCGTTTTATATATGATAAAGTATACGCACCTGCAGAAGGTATGGTGGGATATGTGGCCTCAGTAGTAAGAGTGGCTCACTATCCATCCCCCTTCTATGATTCCAAAACATACACTAAAGGCTTGTTCAATCCAGAGGAAGAATTTTCAGGTGAGATGGTGGCGTTTTCTGCTTTGAATAAATATGATTTGGATACTTTTTATTGACCGCTACCCTTACATCCCCTTTTGGGAAGTTCAGCACAACTATTTTGGTTGATACCGGTGCCTCTAATAATTTTATTGACCAAGACCTTACTGACTACCTTGAGTTGAGCTACTCACCAGGTGGTATGGTTAGAGGCGGGGCTTCTCAAGGTATCCCTATGCTGAACGTCATGGGGTTAGTTGACTTCCAAGTGGGCTCATATCTTCTGTCTGACCAATTTCAAGCTATCAGAAACCTCTTGTTCCTCATTATTTTGGGTGTAGAGTGGTGGAGAAAGTTTGACGTCAGGACTAATTTGAAAAAAACACTCTATCCTTGTCTATGATAAATGTTCACAAGTTGATTGTTCCTTTGTCGGAGGATAATGCCTAGGGAAAATTACCCCATTGGCCCAATGTTTACACTCCTTAGCTTGCCCCTTTGCTGAAGCCCTCCGTGGATCTTTCCTTACCTTCCTGTTTGGAGAGGTTGGGATCTTCTTTTGATGCAGCTTCAGCTAGTACTCTACCAGATCATTTTGAGTTCAGTTGTGAGTTTAAGCTCACTGTGGATTTGGTGCATATATCTTCCCCCATTTACCCATTGACTGTCTGGGAGGAAGAGGCTTTAGATGTGTGGGTGAAGGAGCAGTTGCCATAGGTGCCATATTTCAGCGTACCTCCTCTGTCTGCTCCCCGCTTCTCTTTGTGATGAAGGCCAATGAAACTTTACGCCCTTGTGTCAATTATGGAAATTTAAACAATGTGACTGTACCTGACCTTCATCCCATCCCTTTAGATTAACAGATTGCGCGTTATTTAGAGAAGGCAAAAGTCTTCTCCAAGTTGGATTGCCTCAATGCGTTCAATCAAATCCGGATAAAGAAGGGCCAGGAGTGGTTAAACACATTCCGCACCAGAAAAGAAATTTTATAATTTTTGGTCATGCCCTTTGGGCTTAAGAATGCCCCTGTCATCTTTCAACGCCGCATTGATGCTGAGTTGGGGACTTGTTGGGGGTATGCGCGGTTGACTACATGAATGATATCCTGGTGTTTTCCCCCAATCAGGAGTCCCATGCAGTACACCTTTGACAAGTGGTGGAGAGATTGAGGGCTGCTCGCCTTACACTCAAGATCAGTAGATGTGAATTCTTCAAGTCCCAGGTCACGTTTCTGGGCAACGTCGTGTTAGACCAAGGCCATATGATAACTCCAGACAAGGAGAGAACTATTCATGAGAGGCCCACCCCACTTCAGTCAAGAAATTGAGGAGCTTTTTAGTGACGTGTACATTCCTCAAGAAGTTCACGCCCAATCTCTCCAAGGTGGCAGCACCCTTATATAAAGTTAGCAGTGCAAAGGTGCTTCAGTGGTCCCCCATTTTGGATGATTCTTTCCAAGCGGTGAAGTGCTTCCTGTTACTAAGTCCATCCTTCGCCATGTTGACCCTGAAAAGGAGTTCATTGTGTTTTCTGATGCTTCCAACTTTGCCATTGTGGCTGCCTTGTTACAGGTGGGTTAAGATGGGACTGAGCATCCAGTAGAATATTTTTCTAGAAAAATGTCTCTTCCTGAGTTTAACTAAGCCGTTTATGACAATGGATTATTAGCAGTGGTGGAGGCGCTGACTTGTTGGCGTCACCAATTACATGGCTCCTCCCAACCATTCTGTGTACGCACAGACCACTAGGCCTTGTTGTACTATCGCGCTACTCATGTCTTAACTCCACAACAGACCCGTTGACATGAGACCCTTGCCCAATTTGCATTTTCCTATGAGTTCATAAAGGGAAAGGAGAATGGTTTGGTGGATGCTTTAAGCTGCAACCCTGCTTTGGCTCCAAGTCCAAAGGAGGTAGAAATTCATAACACCCAATTGATGATTCTGCCGGGTAAGATTTTATCTCAGCTTCCCGCTCCCACGGCCAAAACGCCAGCGCTAGCACCTCTGGAAATGCAGCAGAATAAAGTATGTTCAGAAAGGTTGTTCTTTATCAACAGTTAGCAGCTGAATATACTGTTGTTCTCGCTAAGAGCGCTCTGAATCAGGAGGACTTATCCAGGGGTTATCACATAAAGGATGAGATGGTGTGGTTTCAGGGGCGCCTATGGGTTCCTGCTGGACCACTGCGCCTAAAAATCATCTGGGACCATAATGACGGAATCACCGTTGATCATCCTGGGAAAACAAAGACCTTGGAGTTGATATGACAAACTTACAAAATGAAAGGGCTTGCCTGCTTAGGTGGGGCGGTATTGTAAATAGTGCCTGATCTGCAATCAAATGAAACCCAATTGGCAACCTTTAGCGGTGTTGGAGGTATCAGTCCAAAAGGCTGAAGGGCCCTGGACTTCCCTATCGGTGGATTTCATCGTGGAATTACCCATTTCTGATGGTTATAATGCCATCATGGTTAGAGGTGGACCGCTTTAAGAAGTTCAACCACTTTATTTCTTGCAGAACGACCATAACTGCTGCTGAGATGGCCAGGCTCTTCATCACACATGTATTTGTGATTCATGGGGTTCCTCAAGAAATCATTAGTTACTGGGGACCCCAGTTCACCTCCATCTTTTGTGAAGATTTTGTAAAACTCTTCATATTCGCCCCTGCGTTCAACTGCCTATCACCCCCAATCAGATGGGCAGACCAAATGAGTGAATCAGTGCTTGAAACAATTTCTGCGTTGTTACACCGCCGCAGATCATTCATATTGGGTTCCTCACTTTCCCATGGCCTAGTTTAGCTAGAACAACACTTTGCACTCTGTCAGGGACTGGAATATCTTTAACCCTAGTCTGGCATAGCAACTCCTGAACTTGCCATGCCTGAGCTAAGAGTCCAGTATAACAAGGGTAGGATGCGGATAAAAAATATAACAGCTGTGAATAGAGGTCTGTTGGTCCTTAATATAGGTTGTAGAGCTTCAGCTAGTCCAACCCCTGTTAAGGCCAAGATACCAGTGACAGTGGGTAATTGTGATATTGGGTTAGTGGAAATAGTTGGATTTTCAGGGTTGTTAAAATGATATAAGCTTGATAATAAAGATCCTTGTACTTTACTCAGAACCAAAAGCAGGTAAATCAAATAAATATTTAGAAGCATCTTAACTTTATTGACTGCAAGGGGTGATTTTAGAAATATTCAGCTTATATACACTTTTCAAACTAATTAAACTAGCTTTAGGGCTTACTTGATTCTTGTCTAGCTTTAGATTCTTTAGGCTCTTTCTGTCTTAGATAACCAAAGCTTAGACTAGTAGTCAACTGCCTAGTTAGGACTACTATGACCTGGCCCCAGGTGTTCCGATATTCAATTCAGATTTGTTAGGGTTTAATCGACTCATCTGACTCATTATTCGTTCTGCTATGTGATTTTGCTATCATCTTTGATTGTTTAAACTGTATGCATATATCATATATTATACTAATAAGAACTGATATATCAGGGATATCTTTCATGTCAGGCTTTGCCCTGACATTATCCCCCACCAAGGCTGAAGCCATCTACAACTTTCTTTTTTTCCAACCTTGAAGTAGATTCTTTGCATTTTTAAGGTTTTCCTCTGGTTCCCAAGTACTTTCTTCAACAGGGTACCCTACCCATTTTACCAGGTACTAAATCTTCCTATAATGCTTCCTACTCTTAAGGATTGCTTCCTAATTCATACTCTGGAGTCTCTCCTTTAATCAATGGAGGGGCAGCTGTTCTGGTCTGTTGATGGGGTAGAGAGATACCATCTTTCTTACGTAAAAGGGATTGGTGAAATACATTGTGGATTTTCCATTCCTTGGGTAATGCTATTTGATATGCTATCTTACCTATACTTTTTTCTACCATAAAAGGTCCTATGCGTTGGTGTGCTAATTTGCGTGATGGAACACTTATATGTACATTTCTTGCGTCTAGGTAAACTTCATCTCCAATTTCTAGGATCTTCCCAGGTACTCTTTTCTTATCAGCAAAATCCTTATATGTCCTGATTGCTCTTTTTAGATTTGCAATGCATAAGGCATGAGTTTGTTGAATATTTTTGGTAAAGTCTCTACCTGATGATTTTCAGAGATTTCAGTGAAGTCGGCTACCAATTCACATCATAACCATAATTTGCTTTAAAGGGTGACATACCTATAGAAGCATAGTCCAAGTTATTATAGCAGAACTGGTCTATTGTTAGAAGCTCTACCCAATTATTTTGTTCAGAATTCACATAGCATCTTAGATAATGCTCTAATACTTGATTTACGCGTTCTGTCTGTCCATCAGTTTGAGGATGATATGAAGTGGATAGACATCTTTTAATAACTAGGTCCTTCATTACTTGATTCCAAAAATTCGATGTAAACTGAGCGCCACGGTCTGTTATCACTTCTTTGGGAATGCCGTGTAAAAGAAAGACATTTTTTTATAAATAGTTGGGCTGTTTCCTTAGCTGTTACAGATGTTTTAGCAGGTAGTTTTCCACTCATCTCCTTCTTTAATTCGGATTTGATTGAATGCATCTTAAAGATCGATTTTTGAAAATATTGTTGCCCCAGAAAATTGGTCGCTGAGGTGGTCTGCATCAGGTAAGGAATACCTGTTTTTTATAGTGAAATCATTAAGCTTCTGGGAATTGACACTTGTACATAAACCTCCATCTTTCTTACTCACAAATAAAAGTGGTGATGAGCATGGGGATTGTGAAACTCTGATAAACCCTTTGCTTAGCATGGTATCTAAGTATTCTCGCAAAGCTTTTTGTTACCGTTGATTACAGCTGTAGATTGGGCCATGAAAAGGCTGTTTACCTGGAACCAAGTCTATTGCATGATTAAATAGGCTATGCTGGGGTAGTTGATTGGCTTCCTTTCGATGAAAACAGAAGCCCATTGCCTTGAGTAGTTAGGAATAGTTGCTTTACAGGCCTCCAACTCTATAATTAGAGTATCAACAACTAACAGCCCAGAGCATCTTGCTTTAATCAAAGACCAAACTTCCTTTTTTCCCATTAAAGCTAACAACAACGGCATGATTCTCATACTGGTACTGAAGTTTATTCTAACATGTCCAGTTATATCCAAGTATTACTGTTTGAGTAGTTTCCTTAAGCACCCAGAACTCAACATCTGAGGTATAGGAACCAGTATAAAGCCTAATGGTCTGATCTGAACGATAGTTGTTGACAATCTCCCCATTACCAAGAGTTAAATCTAGTGATTCAATTCCTTTTGTACATTTTAAACTTTCTAATAATTTCTCAGAAATGAAGTTTCTAGATGCGCCTGTATCTATTAAAGCCTATGTACATTCTTTATATTCATCATGGCTTAGAGCTACATATAAAATAGGATAAGGCTGAACATTGTTCTTTAATGGAGAATTAGCAGAAACTGTTTTTCCTGAGCATTCATTTGCATAATGACCAGGCTTGTGGCAGTTATAACATAGCTTTTCTTTGGTCCAACGTTGTTGATAGTTAGCTCTGATGAGTTTATTTTCCTTATTTTTGTTTGAATTAGTAGGTGCTTCAATCATCAGATTTTTTGTGGTCTCAATTAAATCCTGAAGAGGCATAGTGATTGGATGATGTCTAATCAATTCTGTCCAAAAGTCATTCAAGACTTGGCGAAAGAGAAGTGAACCCATCTCAGAATCTAAATAAGCTTTATGAAAATCATCAAAAAATTTCTTGTATAATCCTCCATAGCTTGATCTTCCTGTCTTAGCTTCAGTAGAGCTATACGTGCTTGTAATCTTGATCCAGCTGGTGTTTCAGCGGCTAAAATTCGACTTTTAAAACACTCATAATCAGTGCATAGACTTTCATCTCCTTGAAGAGCCTTTACAAACCAAATAAGTGCATCTCCAGTGAGTTGGGAACCTATTGCCATCACTTTACATGCCTCATTGTGATAAGTGTTGGGGTATATTTTGAATTGTGCACTTAATAAAGTCAGTCCATCCTTTATAGTTGAGAGTGTCAACTTTTTGGGGAAGTTTACTGTGGAGCTAAAGGGAATAGCATGATTAGCTACTGTCACAGTCTGCACTTGGCTGGGTCTTTCTGAGTTCCTTGATAGATGTCTGATTGAGACTCAGACAAATTTAAGCGCGCCTTAATTTTGCTATAGGCCTTTAACAATATATACAGCTATTGCGCCTAGTAGCATAAGGAAAAGGGGGTAATATTTTGTTTTGTTGGCAGTCAATTTGTCAGGGACTGGAATATCTTTAACCCAGTCTGGCATAGCAACTCGTGAACTTGCCATTCCTGAGCTAAGAGTCCAGTATAACAAGGGTAGGATTCGGATAAAAAATATAACAGCTGTGAATAGAGGTCTGTTGGGCCCTAATATAGGTTGTAGAGCTTCAGCTAGTTCAACCCCTGTTAAGGCCAAGATACTAGTGACAGTGGGTAATTGTGATATTGAGTTAGTGGAAATAGTTGGATTTTCAGGGTTGTTAAAATGATATAAGCTTGATAATAAAGATCCTTGTACTTTACTCAGGATCAAAAGCAGGTAAATCAAATAAGTATTTAGAAGCATCTTAACTTTATTGACTGCAAGGGGTGATTTTAGAAATATTTAGCAATATACACTTTTCAAACTAACTAAACTAGCTTTAGGGCTTATTTGATTCTTATCTAGCTTTAGATTCTTTAGGCTCTTTCTGTCTTAGATAACCAAAGCTTAGACTAGTAGTCAACTGCCTAGTTAGGACTACTATGACCTGGCCCCAGGTGTTCCGATATTCAATTCAGATTTGTTAGGGTATGAATCGACTCATCTGACTCATTATTCGTTCTGCTATGTAATTTTGCTATCATCTTCGATTGTTTAAACTGTATGCATATATCATATATTATACTAATAAGAACTGATATATCAGGGATATATTTCATGTCAGACTTTGCCCTGACACACTCATCAATTGGTTGTTCACCCTTTTTTGCCAACCATGGCTTTACCCTCGCCATTAACATGGAGCCCAGCTGTGGATCTAAAGTTGAAGCGGTGATGGACGTTGCTAAGGCTATTAAGAAGGTCCATCAGGGGGTTTCCACAATAGTGGAGGCGGCTATGCTAGTTTATAAGGAGAATGCTGATGGCAAGCGCCAAGTGGGTCCAGCATACAAGGAAGGGGAATTCATGATTCTTGATGCTTGTAACATCCCTATCAAGCAGTCATGCAAAAAGCTGGGTCCAAAGAGGGTTGGCCCTTACCAGGTTGTTAGAGAGGTGGGTCATGCCTCTTACCTGTTAGATCTTCTCAATATGTTCCAGATCTTCTCCATCTTTCACAAGAGCAAGTTGATGTTGTTCAAGGGCCCCCACCTGAGACTCACAAGGCTTATCTTGTGGATGGGGCGCCAGAGTGGGAAGTGGAGGAAATAATAGCCTCCCACCATGTTTAGACACATCTCGAGTACCTGGTATCCTAAAAGGGGTTTGACTCGGCTGAGAACAGTTGGGTTCTAGCACATGACTATGTACATGCTCAAGACCTGATCAAATCATTCCATAATCATTTTCCTGAGGCTGCAGGATCAAAGACCAAGCCAGCCGTTGCTGCTATGAAGTTGTCACCCGCACATAAGAACTTCTCCTTAGCGAATGCCCCTGGAGGGGGTGGAGCCCAAGAAGGAGGAGAGGGTAATGCCATGGTTGAATGACTTAATAGTAGGAAACAACGCCAATTTTAAGGCTGGGTGACAGAAGCCCAGAAGGTAAAACTTCAGGCTCTTCCTGACCTTAAACACACATTAGACCAACGCTGGGTACAAGCAAAATACGCTCAGGTTGGAATTAATGGGGTGAAAAGCGCTTAGCCCCTTGTCTTGGCCCAGGCGTTGAAATGAATGATCTATCTAACAAATTAAGATGGTTCAATTCAATTAATCGGAGAACGAGGGTTAAAATCCAATTTGAGTTATGAAAGCATGCGTTCAGGTAGAATACAGCTTCAATAAATCACTCAAGTGAAGGCACTTTTGGTATATTACCAAATTGGATGGGAGCGTTTGCCTATTGGAGCGTCAAGTCTTGGGAACACTTCCACAGACCCATAATTACCCCAACTCAGTTTAAATATGTTTTCGTGACTAAAATTCCTTATTGGTCGACTTTTTAAATTAAATTACCCGTTTTTTACGTTTTCTTATGGTTCCTTGGGCGAACTTTGGTGCGGACCTCTTCGAGAAGGTCTCCAACTATGTCAGCCACTACATACTTTTCCAATTTACAAAAGTTTCAGGTGCTCCATTGGGCCACTCCAGACCCTCCAGATCGAGGCGCCCAAACCTCCTGGCACTGATTTACACTTGATTATGGACTCCCTCTGGGGTCCACTCAAGCTGTCTTGTTTCTCACTTAACCGTTACTGTACATTGTGCTCTGCACCCTTGCCTTGGGTTCCTTTTGTACAGGCACCATTTAAGGTGCCTTGTTTCCCATTCTCCTATTGTCTAGTTACCTAGCAGTGTGGGTTTGCTTACCACACCACCTTGCTGGGAACGAGAGAGTTACAGACACTCTCTTGACAAACACCATAACTAAAGTAGAGGTTGTTATCAATAAAGTGCGCATTCTAGCCATCCTTGATAAGAGTGCTCCAGTGAACGTGGTCTCTTCTAAGCACATTAAGAAAATTAGGTTGGAGCCTGTTCTGGACTATTCCCAAGTGTATGGAACTGCAGGGCTTAACAATACTCAAGCTATTGGATCCTACTCTTCTCTACCCATACAAATTGGGAAGCACCTACTTTCTGCTCCTGCAGTGGCTTTGGAAAACAACGCCTGCAACTGCTCCTTGCTATTTGAGTCATGATTGAATATGAGGGAATCATTAATATAAAACATGAATTTCTTTGCCTTCAAAATTACAAGATTCCCTAGTCATTAAAAATGATGAGCCTAAGAAGAAAGAATATACATGCATAGTTGAGTACCCTTCTTCCGCCCTCACCCTTATTAATACCACATCAGGAAAAAACACACAAAAGCTGCCTGAATCTGTAAATGGTTCAGAGGGTATACCATTGTATGCATCTGAAGAGGTAGTCGTCAAAGCGGGTAAACAAAAGGTGATAGACACCAAAATTACTATGCAAATTCCTCACAACTTCCTTCTGCGCTTAAAAACCATTGACAGAATAAGCTTTTTGGAACCTTGGGTGTTGCCAGGTATCCTAGACCCTACCTACCAGCGACCTAACAATCTTCTAATGGGGAATCTTACTAACAAGGACATGGTTGTAAAGAAGAATCAGGAGATTGGAAAGCCCTGTTACTTTCTTATTAATGACATCCACCAAGTCCAATATATTGAAGTATGCTATATATGGGACTACCCAATGACCAAATAATCTGCGCTTTGCCCAACGTGCAGATTTCTGATGAGCTAACTCCCTCTGAACTTAATAAAGTTCATTCCTTAATGGAGTCCTATAGTGACATTTTCTCCAAATCTGATACTGAATATGGGCATATGAAGGGCTGGTGCCACACCATTGATGTTGGTGATGCCAAGCCTATTTGATCCAAGCCTTATCAGAAATCAAAAGTTGAGGAGCTCAAGATGAGGACGGAGCTTAAACAGTTACTGGACGCAGGGCTACTGGTTCCTTCTCAAAGTCCCTGGTCATCTCCATTTTTGCTCATAAAAAAGAATAATGGTGGCCATTGAGTCGTTATGGAATATTGCAAGCTGAATAACCTCACAAAGAAGGACAGCTACCCCATCCCACAAATCAATGACGCTCTGGCCCAACTCTCTGGATCTAAATTCTTTTCCGCCATGGACTTGGCTAGCGGATACTGACAAATGGACCTTTCTCTGCAATATCAGGAAAAGTGTGCGTTTATCTGCAGCAAAGGGCTTTTCTAACCTATTCAATTACCACAAAGATTGTCCAATGCACCCACTTCTTTCCAGCGAGCCATGGACCACATTTTGCAGGACATGAAGCTTAGTTGCGTGATTGTATATCTAAATCTTATTACTGTTATTTCCTGAACCTTAATGAGCACCTTTCTCATTTAAAAGATTTCCTAATGGTTGCGGGCCTCTAAGATTAAGCTGAAGCCTTCCAAATGCACTTTCTATTAAAAGAAGTTATACTTCCTGGGGTAAGCCACCTCTTCAGATGAGATCCAGCCTCTCTAAGATAAGGTCAAGGCGATATCCAAGATTCCTGCCCCCAAAACCCTCCGTGATATTCAGCTGTTTTTGGGCATGATGGGGTACTACCATCAATTCACCCCCAAATTTGCGCCGCTCAGTGAGATTCTCACACGCCTTCTAACTAAAAACACCCTATACAATGGGGAGTGGAACAACAAGAGCAATGAAACACTAAAACAAATACTGCAGAAACAGGTTAATTCTGCGCCACCCTGATTATAGCTAAACCTTTATGCTGTTTACAGATGCTTCCAATTACGCAGTTGGAGCAATTTTGGCCCAACTGGCTGAGCTTGGAGTTGATAACCACGTTTAATTATTCAGCAAGATGCTTTCAAAGGCAGAACGCAACTATAGCGTCACTGAGTAGGAATGCCTGGCTATCTTGCTTGCTGTTAAACACTATCGCCCTTTCTTATATGGGACCTCATTTAAAGTAATTACTTACCACGCCCCCTTAAAGTGGTTACAAAATATGAAGGATCCCAAAGGGCGGTTGGCATGCTGGGCTTTAAAGCTCCAGCACTATCATATGACCATTGCACACCAAGCTGGGACAAGCTACATGAATTTAGATGTCAGGCAGACGGCAAGTAGGAAAATAGACTGGCCTACCAGCCTGAATGCCAGAGCATCCAAGTGGTGGACCAGAATGCCAGGGGAACTGCTGTTGGTACGACATTTATAGAACTGGAAGGGAAGTTAAATCTCAACTGATAAAAATGGAAATTTGGGGGAGGGTGTTTTTTATTAGGAATTTAAGTGAAGAGAATCGACCAACAATTTTCTCAGGGTGATGCGCCTGATTAAATAGTCATCGATTTTGGGGAGGGGAAAATAAGTCAGGACCAAGTTCCACAAATTTGACCTAAGTGGTGAACTATTTGGGAATATGCGGGTTAGTTCCCTAGGGACTGACATTACAAAATTCAGCGACGAGCTGAGTTTCAGTTGGTTTGACCTAAGAGGTGAACTATTTGGGAATAGGAGGGGGAAGATTTTCAATCATTGTGTAAACAGAATTTGCAACCGTCAGGCGTTCTGACTGATAGCTCAGCCTTCATACCTTTTTGACCATTTGAAACCTGAGTATCCAGCTGATTGCTGCTTGAATTAGTTGCGATTAATTCCATTTTGGTGATCTCAGTGCAGATTTTAATAATTCGTCATGACAGTTCTTCCAAGGAGAGTGCAAGTACTAAAAGTGGGATCCGAAGCTGAAGGAACATTTTCCAGCGCTCATCTACCATGTGAGCGAGATCGCCCTGGGTAACGGGGGTGTGGCCATCCTCTTTGGTATTTTCTTGCTCAGGAACAGAAGGTTGGCCCAATTAACGCCCAGCGGACGTTCCTTGGGACTTACAGTAGATGGGTTAACTCATATGCTCATCCTTCCTTTAGATAATAGTGAAGCAGAGCGTCTACATGATTTTCTAATAACCCCTGAGGCTTGGGAGGATAAGGATGAACCAGTTCAGAAGATGCTAGCTTGTCATACCCATAACACGAAAGTGGATAATGGCCATCTATACAAGAAAGTGGGGGTGAACTGGTTACCCTACCTCCGGCCTTCAGAGAGAGTACCAGTCATTATGGAGTCTCATGCCCTTTTAGGATATAGTGGTGTGCGGAAAACCTGTGAGTGGGTAAAAGAACGCCTCAATTGGGAGGAAATCATGGATACCATCGTCAAAGTCTTGGATGCCTTATTAACATGTAAGAAGAGGTCCAACTTTAAAACAAAGTATCAATATTATTCTACCACCCCTCAAAAGCCTTTCCACACAAGAAGTCTCGATGTGGTTGGCCCTCTTCCCCAAAGTATGGGTGGTTATTGATCTATATTGGTTGGAATTTATCACTTTACCAAATGGGTCGAGGCGGTGGCTATCAAAGCTCAGATGACTAAGGCCACAGCCACTTCCCAACCAGTATTTCTTTACATGACACAGTTGCCCCCAAGTTTTTCTCTGTGATAATGGTAAAAGCTTCACCTGCCAAGTGGTAAGGATTCTTGCAACTTCCATGGGCACCCAACAGCTCTTTTCCACCCCCTATAACCCTTTGACCAAGGGTATAGTGAAAAGAGCAAATGGGACCCTGGTTTCTATATTATGGAAAATGGCTACTAGAAATCCCATCCACTGGTATCAGTACTTACCAAGTGCCCTCATGGCATACCATATTAGCTATCATCAGATCCTTAAAATGTCATTTTTCTAAGTATTGTATGGACGAGAACCTGGGCTTCCAGCTTTACTTGCAAAAGATATTTTCACTGATAAGACTTATATGAGCAAGCTATGAAGAAGTTAGCCCAGCATATCATACAGTTGCAATCAGAGGCAATGAACAAATTAGCGAAGACAGTCACAAAAGAGGGTCAAGCTGAAAATGAGCTCTGGGATTCTCTTTCTTTCTTCCAAGTATCTGACTTGGTGCTTTACCATCATAATTGTATCACCCCTAGAAGGGAGAAACTTGGGTCCATCTGGGAAGGGCCATTTTCAATTACATACAAGTGAGGGGTGAGTACTTGATCAAATCCATCACCTTTAAGTCACCATAAACTTGGTACATATCCGCTTTCTACGGCCTTATTCTCTCCCTAACATTCTTAAGGGGGCGATGTCAGACATTTGCCCTTTAGGCTACAAAATAAGAATGTTTTGAGGAATAATTGTCCAACGAGGATAGAAGTTGGGCATCTGAAATTCTCCAATACTAAGGAGATCCTTTCTGATTTAAATGAAGGTTTGGTCACCCAAAAGACTATGGCTAATTCTCAGTGGGACCCAATTAACTGGGGTGACACCATTTTGAAACCTGCATGGGCAACTAACATAAAATTGAGAAGTCAGATTACTCCAACCTTGCAATGGACCGTGGGGCAACCATCAGAAGGTACATCTCCAACCGCAATCAGGTCCTTCCAAACACCTACACGGGGACCACCCCCTTTTATAGGCATGGCGAAGGTCCCCCCAGGTGAAAGTATTTTAGCAAGCGGTGATTGGTTAAAATACATCAAAATATTACTGCATGGGTACATTCTGCCCCAAAACCCCATCCCAAACATCGTTTCACCAAAAAGTAACTCAAATTCCCAAAGATATGATAGAAGCATATCCCATATTTCCTAGTTCAGAATGCATCTAAGCTATTCAAAACCTATCCTCAGTTTCCCTCAACCCTCAAAACAATTTAAGTACTGATTGATAGGATTTCAAAGGGGATTGACACTCTTTTACCCCTGCATGGCGCCAATAAACTTAAAAATAACCCATCTATTATTAATCTTTTGAGTTTAAATATTTTATTATTTTTGTGGTATTAAATTCCCTGCTGTAAATTTGGCAAATACCCTATATATTTGCTGAAGGGTTTTTGTAAAGGGTTAAGCCCACTGAGCAATTAGAATGGATGATATGAAGATCATCAGCTCCTCAGAACACATGTAAATAAGCAATTATTTTAAAAAAAGAGCAATTTCCCCAACTCTTCTTTTATTGTAATCTAATAATCTCAGCGGATCTCTTCTATTCTGCTTTCTCTCACTTCCTTCCTCACTAACTCTAAAAACTTCCTCCTTTCCTCAATCTTTTCATCTTGATGATATCTCAGCGATCTTAGTTAGTACCAACCCTTTTGCTTAGTTTATTCGTTCCACCATATTCTTATTGGTTTTAGCTTGCTGTTCTTAAACTCTTTATCGCCCTAATTTGAGGCAATCTAAATTATTTTCATCAAATGTTGATATTGCCTTATTGCCTTATTTTGAAAGCGATCCAATAATGACCCATTATAGCTTAATATCGCCTTATCCTAAGGCACTTAAATACTTGTAGCTCTGAAACATTCTTGGTGGATTCTTCCCATTGAATCTTCAGCGGAATTCCTCCAATGATTCGTTGGTTATAATTGTGGCTTGTTGTCCAGTCATATAGATTCACAACATTACCCCCCTTGACTGGATGATAAGCTGTACAATTTTTTACCTCAACACAATGTTAACCATCATTCACCAACAACCACAGGTCCACGACTTCAATTTCTTCTTGCATTTATGGATCAGAACAGATTTTCTTGACCCAGGCCACATCCCTCTCCCCCAGTTCCCCCTTCCCCAGCTGATGAGGATGAGGCTGACGTGGACCTCACGACCATTATGACCCAGGAAGAGCTCCTTCCCAAATTTATCAGTCATTTGGCTTCCGGGCGCGCCCCCTTCAGGGACATAGTGGCCAGCTATGCTGGGGAGGGGAGCGGAGCTGAGGGCCTTTATTTAAAGAAGCATCCTAGCTCCTGGTGGGTGGCTTCAGTTATCTAGGCTCCCATCTCCTGCTGAGCCTCATCCCACAGCTTTGTATGTTCAGCGGATGCTGTGCTTCAAGCAGCTGTTGATAGCCAGCTGGTCAGGGTCCTTTCCCCGCGCTCCTACCCACTTCCAATCCCTGGGGGTGAACTTCCGCAACAATCAGCTAGCTCGCCTTTGATCTGAGATCTCTGCAGCATTTTGCAGCCCTCAGCGCCAATGATCTGTCCCAGTACCTCTCCATCATGGTGCTCCTAGGTAACCTAATTTTTCATCCCACAACCACTTTAGTTCATGGATAGAGCAGCACTGGGCAACCCTTGAGTGGGCCTGGCGATCAGCATTCACCACAGCCGCTCCTTTTCTGATGGTGTACCCAAGAATGGAGGATTTTCTCATAGAATGCCTGGTGCTAGGTGCAGCCTTTTCTCCTTGAGCTGAGACTCACCTACTTACTTTCCAGCCCTTAAGACTCTGACCCTCTCTGCTTGCTTATTTGTTAATCTCCCAGAATCATCAACGCATGTGGTTGTGGCTTTGCTCCTAATGGGGCAAGAATGGGCTCAACTTGATCAACCAGCCAAGCTCTCAACGCTTCACATTTTGCCATGGAACCCCAGTCCGTCCTCCTCTTCAAGTTCCGCCACACTGGCCTCCCCTACGAGGGCTAGTGTAATGGCCCCTGAGAGGACATTAACACCCTCGCCCTTACCACGGCAGCCTTCGCCTCCACCCCAACATGAGAAGGGTCCATTGAATCTGTGGCACCCTTGAAGCGGCAAAAGGATAAATGAGGGTTCCATCAGGCAAAACAAAAGGACACTGCAAGAAACCAAAAAAAGGTGCAAATATAAAGTCAGCAAAGTGAAAGACCTTAAGCATCAATCTTAATTAAACTTAGCTTATAACTCACATGAAATAGTATAGTTCAACTGTTTTTGAGAGGCTCTATTGCTGCTTATATGGCCAAAGGAATTTCGCATGTACTCAATTTATAATCTGACCAACCATGGGGTCCTTGATAGTATAAGAAGCAACACCCATTTTTCGATTATATTCAATGGCCCAATCCATATATTTGCGAGCTTGTGCTTCCACCCAAACAGGTGCTGATCATGGAAAAGCACCATATCTCCATCTTTGAACTGTGCTAGGCCACTCCACCATACCTAATTGGGAGCCTGGTTTTTAATTTTCTTGGGTAAGATAAAGAGTATTCTTCAGTTTGTAATTTAATCAGCATATTTGTTAGGGCGGTCAAATAGCATTGCAGATCCATTCTGCTGGAGTTCTCTACGCAGGCATATAGAAGTGAAGGCATGGCGGGGTGCTGTCCGTAAAGCAATTGGAAGGGGCTTTTCCCCATGGTGGAATTGTAGCTAATATTGTAGGAGAACACCGTGGTAGAAAGGAGGCTACTCCAACTATAGGGATTATTGTAATTAACTTCTGTAGTATGTTCACCAGGGTCCCATTAACCCGTTTGACCATTCTGCTGGACTCAGGGTGATATGGAATTGTTAGAACCCTGCAGATGGGCATCACATTGAGCTTGGAAGAGAATGTGAGAGGTAAAGTTAGTGCCATTGTTGGTAAGGATAAACTTCTGGCAGCTGTGACGCTGAATGATACATTCCATTACAAACTAAGCCACAATAACCACCCCTCAGATCCCAAATGGCCCGCACCTCAACCCACCTGGTCAAGTGGTCAATTGCCACCAGGATATACTTAGACCGGTTAGCTCCAGTTGGCAAAGGTCCCACAACATCAAGAGAAACTGTATGCCAAGCAAAGTGAGGTTTTACTTACTGATACAAAGTCTTTTGGCAGAATGGCTTCTTCGCCTGACACAGGTAGCAGCAGGATAGTGTCTCAAGCAGATCAAATTGCATGCTTTCCTAATAATACTGTGGCCTCAACAATTCAAGAGACTTTTGGACTTCTACAATGGCCAACTGCTTGGTGAGCGCTCATAGTAATATTTGGTCTGATGACAGGTCTGGGGATATTCACAGTAGTGTCCCCTATCCGCTTATACAATTCCCCAATTTTTCTGAAACGTATTTGCCATGTTTCCATCTAGTACATTGATAACTTGAGCAGTTCATTGTCATACTTTCCACTGAGCATTTTGTCATACATTATGTCACTTAAATCCGCCGTAACTAAAAAATGTTGGTAATCTTGAAATCAATTGGCATTTTGGTGTTTTGTTCTCAGGTTGATGAAGGATTTTGAAGCTGTAAGCTTGCAGCTTAAGAGCCCATTGGGATAGCCGCCCCTCAGGCTCTCTTATATTCTTCAACCAGCGCAATGATGCATGATTCGTCATGACCTTAAACTTCACTCTGTGAAATTATACCTGAAACTGCTTATATGCATAAATTACCACTAAGCACTCCCACTCAGTTACGGTGTAATTAAGTTCATGAAAATTCAAGCTATGACTGCAGTACGCCAGGGGTGCTCCTCCCCCTCATCGTCCTTCTGAGACAGGACCGCCCCAACAGCGGAAAGTGACACACTTGTCTGCACAATAAATTTCTTATCAAAATTAATGTAGTGCAACATTGGTGCACTGATTAGCGCCATTTGAAGGGTATCAAAAGCACATTGGCGCTGTTTCGTCCATTTGAACATAACATCCTTCTTTAGTAGCTCAAACAGCAGACTTCCAATGCAATTGAAATTGGGTATGAAGTGGCAGTAATAAGTCACCATCTCCAAAAATACCTGAATGTCCCACTTACTGTTTGCATAGTCATCTTCTGGATAGCCTCCACCTTGGCTGGTTGGGGCTGCAGCCCAGTTGCATACACCACAAATCCAAGGTATTCCAGCTGATCCTTGAAGAAGTGACATTTCTAGGGCTTGATAATTGATATTGGCCTCAGCCAGTTTGCGAAATACCTCTTCTAAATGGATGAGGTTCTCAGTGAACATGCAGGAGAAGACATTGATATCATCAAGGTACACAAGCATGCACAACAGCTTCAGGTCACCCAGAATGGTGTCCATTGCTCTTTGGAATGTATCTGGGGAATTACACAGTCCTTGTGGCATATGAGTCAGTTAGAAAAGCCATTTAGATGTGATTACGGTGCATTTTGCTTGTTCCCCGCAGGCAACTCAATTTGCCAATAACCAGATATCAAGTCCATTGCTGAGAAACAGCAAGCTTCACCTAACTGACAAAGCACATCGTCGATCCATGGCAGAGGGTATGAGTCTTTTTTGGTGATACTATTGAGCTTCTGGTAGTCAATTACTATGCGGTTAGTGCCATCCTTCTTTTTTACAACTAGAACAGGTGAAGCCCACAGACTCTTAGATGGCTTGAGCACCCCCTGATCCAGCAGCTTGTCAATCTCCTCAATGAAGACTTCTTCAGATGCCCTCAATTGGCGGATTAGCTGAGTACTGATGGCGGGATGATCCCCAGTGTCCAGCTGATGAACAACCCCCCAAATGCACCCTAAATAATGATTTTCAACAGCAAAAATCTCTTTATATTATTATAATAAATCTTCCACCTGATCCTTCTGGTCTTCCAATAACCCCATTAATTTCTCACGCAGTACAACCTCCATTACATCGAGGTGCAGTTCAATTGGCAGACAAATTTATCCAGAGACCTGAACTTGTGAACCTGGGTGACCTCCCCAACTGGGTTCAAATGTAAATATGCTAAAATTTGGTGCTGGCGGATTCAAATTGGTACATTATGAAGATTTGCCACAAATACCTTGACCTCCCCAAGTCCCAGTATAATGCCTGGAGCCACGTGGGGCTCAAGCCACAATTGCTGATAAGGCCCAATGATCTCCCCATAGAGCCCAACAGTCACTTCCACCTCTAACTTGGTGTTTATTATTACTTGTTGTCTGGAGGGGATGGAGATAGGCCCAGCGGCTCTAAGAAGTAGCCCTTGGTATTCATATATCTGATGGGTAAGGGCCTGAGTCTTACCTTTTAGCCGATGATAGCATACCAGAATCACCCCATCACTGTAGGCAAGGTTGATTTGTCCCATATGCACCAAGCCCTTCGGCACTCTGCTGGAGGTAAGGTAAATTGGAATCCACTGTCCCAAAATTGGGAAGGTCTCTTCCATCATATCAACGACAGCCCCATAGTGTTGCATAAAGGCGGTCCTAATCAACAGATCATAATTGTTATCTGGTAATACTACCACTGGAGCCACCACAACAACGGATCCAAACTGCAAGGGAAGCACTCTGTACGCTACCTCAGAGACTGTGGTTTCTGCTAGAGCGGTCCCATACACCATCTGGTGCTATATATCAGGTTTTAAAGTCAACTTCGCCACCAATTTAGTGGAGACAATGTTAATGGGAGCGCCCATATCAATTATAGCTCATACTAGGGTTTTGGCTACCACAATGTCACAGTAAGTGCACTCTGAGTAATATGAATGTCAGCTATTTACTGCGTGTACATTCAGAAGTTCACGTTTTCCCATGGAACTTATAATACCCGCATCAACTTTAGGATACCTTGTTACAATAGCATCCACTGGAAGGGCGACCTCTACTCCTCTCAGGGACAGCGCATCTGCAAACGGGTCCAGCTTGTCTGATTGACTTTGTTCAAACATTTGACAAGCGTAAGGCTTCAGTCACTCCAGAGACCCTTTGTCCGCTATACTTTGGCTTTTATTTGGGTCAACACATTTACTCCCTCAACTGGCTGCTGATAGAGAAATGTATCTTCATACTGAGAGGCTTCTGCTGCAAATAATTCAGTAATTTTAGATGGGATGTTTTAATTTGAGATAATGGAGTTAGAGAGTCCCATCTCTACTCCTCTCTGCCTTTTCGCTGATAGCATTGATCCTGCTGTATGTAAGGGATCCGTCAATTGGGGCGCCATCATCCCAGGTGCCCAGGGCGACCTTAATTGAAACATTACCCCATAGGGCCTGCGTCCATGTTTATTATACATTGGCCCATGCGGAAGATTGACCTGAAGCTGATAGGTGTAAACAGGACCAAGTCAATAGAACGCCTGCTGCCAGTCAGCATGTTTAGGGCTGGAGTTTTAGTTGGCCAGTTGTTGATCAGCTGTTATGGAGCGGACGTTGAACTTTGGTGATAAACCTGGCAGAACCTGCACCAACCAGTTGATTTTCCCCACATGATTAGGCTTGACAATGACATTAGTGTGAATCTTTTCAATATTGGGTGGAGGTTTAGTTACTGCTAAGCGGCGTACAAACTGAACAAGTTTAAGAAGGGGTACGTCATCCTCCAACAATGGGGCCATGACATTGTAAAGCTCAGGGTATGGCTTCACCACAGAGGACATTGCAAAGCACGTGTTGACTTTGGATAAAAATCCCTTCCACAATCAACACATGAGCTTCTGCCATAAAACATTCAGCAAATGCAATGAGGGTCTCATTACACTGAAACCCGATGGTCAATAACTCAGCCTTCTGCTGCAACATCTTTTCAGTTCCGCTGAACAACTGCAGCACCATCTCCTTGACTTCTTGGTATGTAATGGAACTTCCTGAAAGGTAACATATGACTTGATCAGTGCTCCTAACATCCAAGGTGGAGATCAACAGTTTTGCTCTCCACCAATCTGAGGTTTCTTTCATCACAAAATTAAATACCTCAAGAACCCATGAATACATCTTTCTCAATCAAATGGAGGCAGCTTATCACTGAAAACCTCCTGGAGCAGCTCATCCTGTTTTTTTCGCACATCATCCAACGAAAGTTTCAACACAGCATATGCAACTGGCCCAGTGTGTCATGCAGGGTCCTTATTAAAGCAACCTGGATGTGACATAGCTAGCGACTGAGTTTTTATCATATTGTAATTGATTAATGGGCCCCCTATAGTGAGCACCACTATTGTAAATTTGGAAATACCCTATATATCCGCCAAAGGGTTTTCCTGAAGGATTACGCCTACTGAGCAATTAGAATGGGTGATATGAAATCGTTGGTTCCTCAGAACACATGTAAATAAACAATTATGATAAAAAGGGAGCAATTTCCCCAAAACTCTTCTTTTATTGTAATCTAATAATCTCAATGGATCTCTTCTAGTTTGCTCTCTCTCACTTCCTTCCTCAAAAACTCTAAAAAACCTCCTCCTTTCCTCAATCTTTTAAATTTAAATATTGCGGGGAAGGCTGACCATGGGACAGACACTTCCAAATATGACTCAGAAGAGACAAAACTTAGTACCAGGAGGCACCCCAGAGAAGCGATGCTATCTCTTGTTGCCAGCGGGAACGCCACTTATGGGGAGGGGAGGAAACGTGTGAAGGGGCCATAGCCACAATTGAGCACGTGTGGAGGAAGGGGTCTGATTTGATTAACCAGACTGGGAGCCAGGAAGAGACCAGCTGTCGGCGACATGGTGGGAGGTATCCAAACATCCATGCTTAAAAGTGGTCCACCAAATGGGACCAAAATTTGTGGACCGCTTCTGGGAGGGTGGGGGTGGAGCCTGCGATGGCATCTAAGACAATCGTGTGGATGGTCCACATGGCGATTGCAACCACCAAAGCACAAAGGGAGGGCAGAAGGGGGGAGGCCATTAATAGAGCGAACATATCTCTTGACAGACTGAAGGAATGCGTTTGATCCTGGCCCAGAAGACGTTGAACTTCGCGCCATATCACTTTAGAGGTAGGGCACTTCTCCAGGCGGTGAAACAGCGTTCCATACTGGCCACACACGACTCAGGATGAGTGTAAAGCATTAGAGCGCTCAGCTGTACGATACACCCACCTCAGGCAGCGCCACACATGGGAGCGGACTTGAGGTTGCAACAGAGGATGGTGTACATATTTCCTGATATTTTTTTGGGTCTCAATGGAGTAAGGGATGTCCATCATGTCTAGGTAGTCCACCCTGGATAGGACATAGGGTCGAATGGGGATCACGCCATCGTGGATGGGTAGCCCCTGTACCTCTTGTGTGAACTGAGGAGAGGAGCGGCCTCTTTGGGTTGTATGTCCGCTAATATAAATTCTCCACTCAGCGCTCCGCATGGAGAGGAGGATTCTTTTGTAGTGGGTTTTAGTCCTGTGAGGACCTGTGGCCAATGTATGTGAAGCGAGGTATTTCATCAGGGAGTGAGGGTTCGATGGATTGTTGAGGCTCAAGGCGCGGGAGAAGTTGGAGTGGGCTGCGCGGGACCAGTGTTGGGAGGGGAGTGTAGGGGTGGTGACGGCCACAATCCAGGTACCCAGGATCTTGGCGGCATGGGCTTTGAAGTCAAGCAGGCCCATGCCACCATGATGTTGGGGGCCAAACATGACCTCTAGCTGCACTGGTGGAAGGCGGCCCAACCAAAGCCATCCTTGCAGCAAGGCGTACAAGGATTTGTAGAAGCTTGGGGAGAAGGGGATGGCGTGGGCTTTAAACCAGACTTTGGAGAGGAGCATGGAGTTGGCTAAAACAATCCTGCCAATAAGGGAAGTAGGGTGGGCTCTGAGAGAGGCGATTCGCTTCGTCACGTTATCCAGAATATGGCACCCCATTACTGCTGACGTGTATCCGCCTGCCTCCACCCACATGCCCAGATGGCGTACTGGTCCTATGGTAGGACGTGGCACAAAGGGGAGCACCAGTGGGGCGGTGTGTTTTAAAACAGTAGGGCGAGGACGTGGGCGAGCAGATGGGCTGGGTTGGGAACTAATTGCTGGGGTCTGGCAGTTCTGAAACTGACCAAGGAGGATGATTTCGGTTTTGGAAGCGTTCAGAGCCGCGTTGCTTACCTGGGAATACTCCTGGATGAGAGCTTCAAGCGCGCGTGCATCTTGATTATCAGACACCCCCACCACACAATCATCTGCGAACGCCATTATCTTGACTGGGGCTTGGCCTGGCACGTGGACCCCAGTGAGTTGGGCATTCACATTTCGCAGTAGTGGGTCAAGGCTGAAGTTGTATAAGAGTGGGCTGAGGGGTCCCCTTGTCGCAAGCCTCTTTGAGGGCGGACTACTTCCGTTAGGAAGCCAGGGCCACGCACTGCCATTGTTGCAGATTCTGTGAGAAGCATTACCCAGTTGATGAAGCGAGGGGGTAAGCGGAATTGATGGAGGCAGGCCCTGAGGTATTCCCAGTTTACTCTATCATAGGCCTTTTGTTGGTCCAAGAATACAAGTGCCCCAGAGGCTGTGGACTGACATACATTAGCCACAGAGTGCACGTTATCCCAAATCAACCTTCTGGGGATGAAACTGAATTGTTCTGGGGAGATGGTGGCAGATGCTACAGTCCCTAAACGGTTAGCCATGATTTTTGTTAAAATTTTAGTGTCTGTGTTTGTTAGAGAAATGGGGCGCCAGTTGGCTAAGTCTAGCTTATCCCCTTTCTTGAAGAGTGTGACAGTGAAGGCCTCATATCCTCCTGGTAGGAGGCGCGTTTCCATCAGGCTTTGGTTAAGTGAGGCGAGCAGCAATGAGGATATATATTTGAAATGTTTTTTGTAGAACTCATATTGAATGCCATCTGGGCCTGGGCATTTTTCGTTTGGTGCACCGCGAATGGCTGCCCATAATTCGTTTGGAGTAATTAGATTCATTATTTCTGGGTATCAGAAAATGGAGCGGATGTGGGCTCAGTCAAAAAATTCTGCCACTTCAGCCGGCTGAATTGGGTCAGAGCGGTACAACTCAGAGTAATACTGTTGCATTTTGATTGCCACTTCAGCCAGTGTGTCCACAATGGAATTATCCAATCAGTGCACCTGTGTGCAGGCCACGCTCTGGCGTGGTGCAAAATTTTTTAAAGAAATGTGCGGTGCACTTGTCACCTTTTGTGATGCATGTGGCCCTGTACTGAACACAAACCCAATGTTTGTGTTGTCTTTTGAGTGCGTTGAGGTGGGCAGCTGCCTCCGCCCACTTCTGTCCCCATGCAGAGCTGTATCCTGTAACTGGGATGTTGGACTCCAAGTGTGCCAATTCTGCCAGAGCACGCAAGATAACTGCTGATGTGGCTCGTGAGCATCTGTAGGAGAGATGGCGAGAGTGGCGGATGGTGTCATTTTTAAAATTTGCCCATGTGGAAATGGGGTCTGCGCAAAACGGTGCAACAAACTTTTTTGCCATAGTTGCCTTTTCTACCCATGTGGAAAATCCTGGCAACCCGAGCTTGGGGGGGTGAATTTTTGTACCAATGTGGGGCCTTAGCAGCCATGACAGGTAGGTGGTAGGTTAGCGAGACCAGTTGATGGTCAGAGAATTCCAATTTTGTTGTCTTGAAGTGGGAGATGTGGGGTTAGAATTTCTCTGGCATTAGAATAATGTTGATGCGGGTCATGGACCTTAATTGGCCATTGTGGACGTGGGGCCATGTCATGTTTTTGAGCAGTGGGGCATGCCACGGCAGTGCGTCCATTAACCTGAGGGTGGCCTTTAGAACGCGTAGTTCTCTGTAACCCTGAGGGTGTGGGGTGAGGAAGGCCACTGGTCCGTTGGTGTGTTTAGCCAACAGTTCATGTCACTGACTATGAAGGAGTCTGGGGGTAGTGGGAGGGATTTGACTGACAAGAAAAATTCCCAACGCTCACATGCACCATTTGGGGCATAGATGTTGACAATTTCGTGTTCTACGTCAGCCCACAAGAAGGTGACAACAAGCATTCAGTCATTTAGGAATGTTTCTGAGGATAAAAATTTGAAAAAATTATTTTCCTGAATTAGCACCCCACAGTGCATTGACCAAAAGGATAGGGATGGGAGGAGCATTGTTTTCCAAGCTTCCTCGGAACCTCATGGACAGTGGGACTCCTGGATAGCCAGGATATCCACGGGTAACTTGTGTTGTAAAAAACTCAGTTTCCTAGCCTGGGATGGGGAGGCCTTGAGTCTGGCGATATTCAACGTCCCTATGGTGAAGGTTTCCCCCATCGCACCTTAGGTGCAAGGGGTGGGCACCCGGGCCCACCATCCTCTTCTAGCTCCCCACGGGCCTTCACAGCAGCGTGGGTGTTAGCAGTAATGCTATCAGAGTTTTTGTTGATTTTTGCGGAAAGAGTTCGCGTTAGCTTTAGCCTTCACTTTTTGTTTTCCCGACGTCAGACGAATTTTTTTTGCGGTGCAGGTGAGTTTGTTGCACCATTGAGTGGGTCAAAAAAAATTTTCAGTTGGGATGGGTCCCAAGTCATTTTCAACCAGAGCTTGGGTGCAACGCTTTGGTGAGATCAAATCTCCCATTGGATCCTCAGATTGAGTGGCCCACTCAGCATGGGCTTCCCAATCTGATTGGTTGATGGATTCCCAAGTTGCTTCCACCGCAAAGGTCTCCATGTCCTCCTGGCATTGTGAATGTGGGATAGTGGTGGTAGCTTTGGCCACTTCTTTGGCTGCAGCCCTATGGCCTGCTTGGCCTTCTTCCACTCTTGTGGGGAGATAGGCTTTACCAGTAGGTAGCAGCCTTCTGCTCCCCACGGGAAGGCCTCCTTGGTGCTTGCAGTTGGTTCATAGTGCGCCTTTCCACTGGCCATGGCTGCCGAGGGGTGCTCTTGAAATGTGACGCCCTCCTTGATGGGGCATGCATGTGCCTTATGGCCAAACGCGTCACAGTGGGTGCAAATGGGGGGCGCGCTGTCCACGGTCACCCAGAATGGGTGGGTGGTATGCCCTGCGATATCAATAAAAGTGGAGTTCAGGATCTGGGTTAGGTCCTTCATGATCTCCTCAGTTGGGGTCAGCACTGCAATAGCTTTGCCAGTGCATAGGTGTGGCATCAGCGTGAAGTGTTGCATTTTGAAAGATTGTATTTCGCCATATATGGTGAGACCATCTTTCAGGTGTTGTTCCAAATTGTCACGTTTTACTGTAGTAGGCAAGAAGTCAAACGTGAGGATAATTTGGTTCGATTTTGTCCATCTGGTGCATTTAGTTTTGATGACCCATTGCCCTTCGGGGAGGTCAACCACTATGCACACCACTGCAGCCTCATCTGCTGCCATTTTGCTTTCAAAACCTAAGTCCAGCCAACCATGTGACATGGAGTGAGGTGCAATGTACACTGCGGCCAGGAAAATTGTGTGTACATCTTCACAAAATTTTCCCATAAGGCCGTTTTTTGGATGTCCAGAAACACGCGGACTCTGAATTCCACTGACGAAAGTGGCTGGGAGTGTGGCGTGTTGATGTACTGGTTGCATCGTGCTTGCCATGCGAGTATCTCCGGGGAAATAGTGGCCGCCAGTTTCTTAGTATTTTTGTCAATTCTGCCAGATTCTCTAGGGCGTTTTTGAATGTTGGAGGCCGCGGGCCTTCCACCTGCTCCTCTTACCTTGCTTGCCCAACTGCTCCCTGACATGGGTGCAGACTAATCTCCTCTGTGAGATTATCAAACTAGATTCAGTCTTGAATTGAATAGGTTGCAATAGTGATTGCAACGAGAAAGAAAAGTTCCTTTCTTTAATCTTTTCATCTCATTGATATCTCAGCGACCTCAGTCAATACTTTTTTGCTTATTTTATATATTCCACAGTAACTTCATTGGTTTTGGCATGTTGTTCTTCAATTCTTTATCACCGTAATTTGAGACAATTTAAATTATCTTCATTAAATGTCAACATCACCTTATTGCCTTATATTAAAGGTGATCTAATAATGACCCATTATAACCCAATATCGCCTCATCCTATGACGCTTAAGTACTTGTAGCTCCAAAACATCCTTGGCAGATTCTGCCCATTAAATCTTTGGCAGAATTCCTCCAATGATCCATTGGTCATAATTGTGGCTTTTCGTCTAGTCATATTGATTCATGACACCCCCATTGTTGAATTTCAGGGGATTAAGCACCAAGCAAGCATCAACAAACCCAAAATCCAATAAGCTATAAATTTTAGCATAAAGCTAAACTTTTTAGGCATATAGTTCTTGTAGAATTTGTGCGCTCAAAAGATTTAAACTTTATCTAAAGATTATAATTGAGTTTAATATTAAAGCCCATATATTTTACATATAAAACTTTGGACTACCGTAACTTATACCTCTATGTATGTGGTAGCAAACTGGAAGCTGATGCTTTACAAACATAGCCTAAATATCCTTAGCTGATATAATGATACACCTAAGGAGTCCTATTTTATTATAATTATTTCCAAAATGACTCACTCAATCAGGGGTGTTAATGTTTGGAATCAAGCGACTAACCTTGAATTATTTTTGTGTTCATAAGGTTCATTAATAGGTGAATTGGAGGGTCTCCTCTTGCATACATAGGCCTTTATTATCATGGTTTCAAGCAAGTCCAACAATGTTGAAGCCTTGAAATTGTATATAACGGGGGTTACTCTAGAGCGCACTGGAACTCTTTCAGCCTCTGAAGATAACAGGAAGGGTAAGTGCAAAGCTTATACCAATATAATTATATATTACTTACTAGCTTAAAGCAAAAATGACAATAGTAAACCCAGTTTCTGTGAAAGCCGTTTCTTTATTAACATGACATAAAAAATTATGTATATAAATAGTTATTAAGAATTTGAGTTGGTTAAAGTAGAATTTGATTCATTACAAATTACGTTTTACTCATAATGAAACTTTTTTACATGTTTCTTAGTTTAAGCCCAATGGATCCATTTACTTAAATTTTTAAAATCATCTAGGCTTCTTTCTTATATTGTATGGAGATCTGGCCTGCTTGTCACTGCGTGGCTGCTGCACTGTTTGCTCTTGATATTCTTGTGCTCCTTATGGATGTTGCAGCTGCTTGGGAACATTGGTAATTTTAATAACAGATTTTAAAAAATTTAAACCTACTTCATGTTTTGTAATATTGGCATCGCTCAGCTTTTTACAACTGGGGAAACTCTCTTTGGATTTTTTTGGTAATCTCACATCATTAGTAGTAACCCAATGGTATAAAAGAGGTTACTCCAAGGCATCATCTGCTTTGCGGTGCACATAATCAGCTAGACTAAATCTATACTTTTAGGACCTCTGACGTCATGCTGACAATCTAACATATTGTTTTGCGGCCAGGGGTATACAATGGCCTTGCTTATAGAAATTAAAAGCTTAAAAGCCTATAAAAGGGTATTTGATTTTTATAAAAATACTCTTTGATTGAAGGCTTGTCAGTTGGGACTCTATCTTCATTCTGGCTCACTAAATCATTAGTACCAATCTTTTATATTAAATTAGTAAAATCAGTAGGGTTGCATTCATAGATGGAGGAATTAACCCCTATAGTTGGGCGTTTCCTAAAAATAATGCTATCATTAGAATGGCTACATAAAGCATGTCAGAGAAGCAATATTACAAAAAAACTGGGTTCACTGAGTATACTGTTATGATTTGATCTGACCAAGTTCATTTTATTTTATCTCTTATTTTTTATTTAAAATCTTCATCCTATGTGAAGGTTTTAATTCCTCAGGCTTTGACACTAATTTAAATCTGGTGAATTAAGTTTATGAAAGATTCTCTTAACGCCCATGTTAATCTGCCAGAATCAATTATGGCAATCACCTTGCCTCTGCGCCCACTTCTTTACATGTAGCTAATAATTGAGAGGATTAAATTATAATTATTTTGCCTTGGACCATGACAAGGGTATCTGATGAGAATCACTTTCTTCCCACCCCAACAGAAACATCCACCAAATTACTTACTATCAATTTATTAGGCTTTATGGCGTCATAAACTATATCCTTATTATTATTATATTTTCTCCCTTGCCCAAAGCCAACATTTACAAACATTAAGGATTTTATTCCTGACGTTTTAGGCCAATTTTCTCACCATTTTTAAGAATATTTATGCACTGTTGGGATTCATCATAGTAGTTTACTATGATGTTAGAGGCAAGTTGAAAGGCTTATTTCTTCACTGAGCTTATAAAAACCTTCATAATAAGAAACCCTGACAATAAAATCTTATTTTTTATTTTAGGGCTACTGTCTTACTACAGTTTATTTTATTTTCTCACTTAAAGTAAGCAACCTGTGCAGTTGTACATCGACGCCTAAGCACTGATTGCAACATTTGGGGCTCTCCTTACAGGGTCCACTTTTAGTACTCTATCTTCCACTATAGAACCATTAAAGATGCTATATTCTGATGAAAATTGTTGGGGTGACCAGCCATAAATCCCTTTTGATGAACTGGACTATAAAGGGCTCAAACAATTTCTACCCTCATAGCTCTATTTTCCAAAGTTTTATTTTAAATATGAACTGGCTGACTTAAAGAATGAGAATACCCCCAGGACCTCACACCACCTTGAAAGCTCAAAGTTACCAACATAAGAGTAGAAACACTATTACTAAGATATATCAGGAGTCAAAAACTTTACATAGCTGGTCCAATCTCAAGGACAAAAATAAAGGATTTCAATTCTAACTTAGTAAAATCTATCTGGAAGCAGGAAAATGCTGACAAAAAACTTATATTGGGATGGTACCACTTTGCTAGAATAGTAGAGCAACACTATCAAAATTTTAAGCGTGCTATTTGTAAGTGTAGACAAGAGCATAGCCAAGCAAATTTATCATATTCTAATTTCAACGATCATATGGATGAAGTTCTGGCTGATTTCCCAACGTTTAACTACTAATCCTATCAGCTTCTACAACCAGTCCTGTCTTGGAAGCTGCTGCTTCCTTTAGCTCTGGCCCTCAAGATACTCTGACATCTTCTCCTCCAGTTTCTCAAGTCAACCTACTAAAATTTGATAGACATGGAAATATCCATACTTTTTATATGATATCTAAAATTAGGATTGGAAATACAAATGACCACAACAAAATGGCCACGCTGATGAACTTTTGGACCTTATAGTCATGAGTTAATATAACCAAAAATAACTGAGGTTGTCATGTCTTATCTAAAGCCAGAAAACATTATTATTGATAGGTTTAGCGGGTAAGAAATGATCATAGTCCATAAAACTGCCTTCTTATCTATTAACCTTAAATCTGGCGAAGAAGTATTAGCCTTCACTGATCATATTTACTATGCGTTTCAAGTGTTGTGAGGGGCCAAGGTTCTGAATCCACATAGATCTCAGATCGCTTTCTGCCACGCCTTTAAGCCTCACCAAGAATTGTTTCAGGCCATGCTACCCATGTCAAATTCCAATAATACCATTATCAAGATGGTAATTTACCTCTGATGCTGAATCCTTACTTTCAGCGCCCCTAATACCAAGCATTCTATGAAAGAACTTGTAATTTATCATTTTACTGCAACTATGGGCAAGATTTTATGACAAGCTCCAGCGTAGTAGAAAAGGGTTATTCTACATCAGCTAAAAGCCCAAAAATCCCAGCTAATGTCCTAAACGTATTGGAACGCAGCCTTATTAGTAGAAATGTCCCCTATAAATATAACCACCAAGTTTTTTACACCTTTGCAGCCACGGGAAGACAGAAATTCATTTAACTACTTTAGTCAAGCAGATAATCATGACGTTAATACTCTTACCAGCTCAGATAGTCACACTGAGTTCAAATAAAGTTGACCTTAGCATGTATAACATAAAAGTTTGGGCAATTATGTACAGAGGGGCACATCAACATAGTTTCTTAGATGCTAATTAATAAATTGGAGACTAAATCTGATATTGTCTACTGCAAAGAATATGGGACCATGATACCTTAAGCCACTACCTCACTAGGAGCGTATAGCTCCTTGCCATTGAGGTTGTTACTAGAGAGTTGTCTGATTGTGCTATTGTTTTACTTATGATACTTTTGAGCTACTTATTGGTACCTCTTTCATGAGAAAATATGGACTAAGCCAACTTTTAAAATGATAATTTGGAAGTAGAGGGACAGCAATTTCCATTATATCATACAAAGAAATCCCCTGATAGTGACACGCGGCCTGCTGGGCATGGTTATTGAGTGCTTTGTTGACATAACTGAGGTTGCTTTGTTGACGCTGAATAAGTCTATGACGCGTGGGTTTGTACAGTCAAAGTAACTCAGCTGATTCTACAGAGTTCTCATCATGGCTGTACCATATACTAGTTGACAACTGTATACTGTGACCTCACAGTTGAATGAGCTGAAAAAGGTTAGTCTCCGCCACAGCTTTTTCCCACACTTCAACCTTCTTTTATTGTGAATGTTTAGTCTATCAAGGGAATCGTTCATGTTGGATAACATGAAGTTTGCCAACGCACCTTAATTTACATCAGTATATTTTGAATTCCAACATAATATCTCTTTGCGCTGGACAGAAGTGTATTATTTAGCTGAGCCTTTAAGCCCTCTTTAGAACAGATTTTACTTCAACAATTCCAATGATTCATATGGTAAAATCCTTCCACAAATCCAGCAATCCAAAAAGTGATCCCATTGCTGCCTCTGATAATATGTATCCTTAACAGGTAGAAATTAAGGTGTCTCTAGAAAACACCTACTCTTACTTGGTTCACATCTAAAAGCTTCAAACAATTGCTTATGTATATATGTTGCCTGGCTAATGGCCTTGTCATCTTAGCTACTATTTAACTCCCACTCGCTTATGTGTTTAAATGTTTACTCAAGTGGGGGGAATTGTCAGGGAAACGGCAGATAAAGTTTATACTGGCCTACCAGTTAGGATGCAGAAGCACCCAAAAGGCGATCCAGAATGACAGATGCACTGCTGCTTTAATATCGTAAAAGTGTGCATGGAGATAGGTGACAGTTATATGCTGGCGTTCCATGAATTAAAAAGCAATCCAGCGAGAAACCAGGCTGTTGTAGCTCCAGGGCCAACGCTCCTGGGCTTAAGAAGTTGCGAGATTAAATTAGGTATTTTGGTGCTTCCCATAGGAGAATTGGGTATGAAAACATTGATGAGGAGGTGGATCCTCGCCTGGAGTGGGGATAGTCAGGCCCACAAAATACTGAGATCCTTCTGGCGTATGGCCTCCAAAATTGGTGAGAGTTCCACAAAATTTTAACACAATAGAACCAATTGACTGTAATAGGAACCAAAGTTACTAACATGACTGTGATCGCCCAGTTGATATGAGGCCCATGAGGCTAAATTGGAGAAGTTTTGGGGTTTGGCAAAGAAAAGTATTATCTCTACCCAAATTAAATTGGAGCGCGGGAAGATTTTAATGAATTTAAAATAAGAGTTTGACTGTAAATCTCCTCATTGTGTTGAAAATGCTTAAATAGACAATCAATTGGGGAATAGCTTAGGAATACGTGGGATTAAGCCTTTAAGACATAACCTAAAATGGAGAACTTTAAGCTAGGGGGAACACAAACTTATTTGGAACTGTCTTAAAAGGTATTGGCGGTGGGATGATTCGTCGTTGGTTTGTCCAGGGACGCAAAATTGTGGATTTTCTGCAGTTCTGATGATTAGATTGACAGCATCTCACCTGATGGGCAATGGGAACCTCCCAAGGCCACCCCACATAGGGGCGGACCCAAGAGGTCGGGAATAGGTTTGGGGCGCCCAACAAGCTCACATGCAGTCTCTCCAGCATCCATTTGGCCAAGCGAGATATGTCAGAAAAAGATTTTTATGCTTTTTGGGTGGGGTTCAAGTTGGCAGGAACATTCCCAATGGCCTGATGCCATTGGCGAGTTTTTCTAAAGATTTGACACTAGATGTTTGATTTGCCAAAAGTACACGCCAGTTGGGCTTTGTTGCCAATGATTTGGGACTCTCAGGATGTGATGCCAAAGGCTTGTTGCCATTGACTTAATTTGAACTTTCACCCCCATGGGGATGCTGAACCCCAATACCTTAGCACATATTCCCTTGATTTACATTACCAATTCAGCTGAAGTTAATACTGGGATATGTGGCGGGATCCTCAAAGAGTAATCTGTTACCCACCACTCATCCACCACATGGGCGAGGTCTCCCTGGGAGATGAGAGGGGCAGCTGGCCTTCTTGTACCCTTTTTTGATGGGAAAGGGAATGCTACCTGGTCCAAGTGGAGGGGACACTCCCCCAGGACTTACATTATCGTTCCCTTTTCCCAATGGGGAGTGCCATCACCATTTAATTGAGTGAGGGCCACATTCTTATGGGCCTTGGGCAACTTAATCTCCATCAGTGTAGCTTATTTTTGGAAGAGGTAAGGGAGCATTTGGTTGGGAAGCTGGAAAGCATCAACAATTTTCGATCAGTTGGCGCAGTCCTGGGTGCTATCCCAGCTATTTTCATAGGCTGGATAGCCTTTCCACGCAGCTAAATATTGGACTGATCAACGTGATTTTCAGGAAGCCATGATGCCCTCAACATCAGCTTCTTCCGCGCCCTAAATCACAATGGGCTCTAGTTTCAATGGGATTGCACTCTTGAATAAGGACAACTGCAACACATGGAAGACTGGATGTTGCTTCCAGTGTTCAGCAATTTCAATCAGAAGGCGACATTTTCTAAGTTTCTTCTACCAAATGGGGCCCAAGCGCTTACTTGAAAATTTGCGCAAGGGCACCTGCATCTTCATGTGGCTAGTGTTAAGCATGACGTGTGAATCTACCTTTATTTCATGCACTGGGAGCCACTTCCAATTTTCAAAACGTTTGTAATCACTTATGACCTTAGTCAAATGCTCCCAAACCAGGGACTGTGTGGCTCTAATGTGCTGAGCATGGTTAGCTGCAACCATTACCTCTGGGTGAAGTTATGGGCCAACCAAAAATGATTGGTTATATCTCAAGGTTGCTTCATACAGGGAAAAGCCAGGGGATGCATGTGTTCCGTTATTATATGCAAACTGAGCAAGGGGAAGTTCATCTGACCAGGTATCCTGAGTGGATGCAGTGTAGCACTGCAGATAATGTTCCAAGATCTGATTGACCCATTAAGCTTGGTCATCCAACTGTGGATGGTACGCAGTGGAGCAACAGGATTAATCTTCAAGATCGCCAAGAGCTCATTCCAAAAATTATGCCATAAATTGGGTCCCAATGTTGCTAATAATTTTCTGTGGGTGCCCAAACATTATTAACACATGATGCACGAGCTGGCGGGAAGTTTCTTTAAAAGTATTGGAGGAAGATCATGGTATAAACAAGAAGAATTTATTGAAGCGGTCTAAGTCCACCATAATTACTTTAAACCTCTTGAAGCTGGATAGCTCAACAATAAAGTCCACGGACACCAATATCCATGGCCCACTGCCACTGCAAGTGGTGTAGGAGGCCATTCCTACCAGCTCAGTCCAATTTTACCCGTGCACAAGTCATACAGTCAGCAATACATACTGGGACATCCTTTGAAAAGCTCGGCCAGTTATAGGTATGCTTAACTAAATCAATGCACTTCTTATTCCCTGGATGACTGAATGCAGGAGGATTGTGATGAGACTTAATTACTTCAGCTCAAAGGAGGGGAGGGACCCACAACCGTGACCTAAACTGGATGAGCCCCTCTTTCAGAGAATGAAAGGAATGCTTTTAAGTTGGGAGGAACAAACACTCCATAAGTTCCACCCCTTGAGAAAATGCCATTTGCGCTGCTAAGACTCACAAAATTAAGGGCGCATCTGGAGCTAAGTCTGCTGCTGAAACCATGGGAGGTATGATGGCCAAGATTTGGGTTGGGGGAATGACTGTGACGAGATCCGCCTAATCTGAATCAGCTGGACAAAGTGCAGGGTTGCAGCTTGGAAAGTTGGGAAGGAAATATAACGCTCCTATCACAAACTCGTATTTGAAGTTAAAACTGCACAAATACTGGTAGGTTTGGGCCTGCGGGTGTGCCAACTTCTCTGGCTTGAGGAAATAGAGAAGGGCTTAATGGTCCGTTTGCAAAGTCAACTCATGATGAGCACCCTGTAAGAGATACCGCTAGTAGGTCAAAGCTCATGACACAATTTCCAGCTCCTTGTTGTAGATGTCCCAGGACTTCTTGGTAAAGGAGAACTTGCAGGAAAAATAAGCTACAGGGTTCTCCAACACATTGTGCTCTTGGAGAAAACCAGCCCCTAACGTGGCAGAAGATGCATCACATGCTACAATATATGGGCTAGAGGTTTTGTGTGCTTAAGGATGGGAGGGCGAAAAAACACCTCCTTAATTAAATCAAATGCCTGCTGGCACTTAAACCGTCCAGTAAAAGCGAACGTTTTTGCATGTGAGTGGATGGAGTGGGGCGGCTAACTGGTATAGTGCGGGAGAGAATTTTTAGGAATATAATGGTACCCAAGGAGCTTCTCAGCTCTTTTGAGTCGTTGGAGTTAGCCATTTGCGGATGGCATACATATTCTTTAAGGCTAGGTTCCCCAAATATGTGACTTCCTCCCAATAAAATTCACATTTTGACGGCTTGACAGACAGGCCTGTTTTATAAAAGACAGCCACTATCTCCTTTAAGTCTTTTGCATGTCGTTTAAGAGAGAGTTTGTGTACCAAAATGTCATTGATATATGTGGCTGCGCAGGTGAACTAGAGATCACCCAGCACACTAAAGGTCATCCTTTAAAAAGTTGCAGATGCATTCTTCATCCAAAAAAGGAATCACTCAAAATTCAATATACCTTGTCTTGTCCAGATAGCGGTAAGCCATTTATGACTTTTCATCACCCAAAATTTGATTAAAGGCGTTGAATAGATCAAGTTTTGAAAACACTTACAACTTGCAATCATTTGGCCAATTGTCTGTTCCAATGGCAGTGGATAAGGACATGGACCGTGATATTAAGGTGGTCATAATCCATGCAGGAACAAAATGAACCATCTTCTTTCTATGCAAAGGCAATGGGAGAGGCCACCGGGGATGTCTCTTTGAACAAGCAACCCTTATTGAGCATATCATCCACTCATGCGTCAAGGGCAGCCTCTTCCTCCGCTGTATGCAGGTGCAGTGAGCAGTTTAAGTTCACCACCTCCACCATTGTCTGAAATTTCAATTTGATTTCCACAAGTGGGGGAGGCAGTTAGCCTTTTTGGAATCAAAAATGCTCTGCTAGCCCATCAACGCAGCAGGAAAGTAAGGCGGAATACTTATGAGAGATATGAGGGTTATAACTAATCCACAGTTATAAACTTTAGAAAGGGTATCCGATAAAGGTAACTCATCCTTTACATGACTGTTGGAAAATGATAGCGTGTTAGATTCTAAGTGGATTTGCACATGCTGTTGACGCCACTAGCCTACACCCAAAATCACCCGGAACATGAGGTTAGGCATCATCAAGAAGTGATTGCAAAAAAACTGGTAAACCAAGAAGGATACTGGGCGCCATACTTTATAGGATGGCTGGGAGGCCAATGGGGCGAACAACACCAATAGTCCCAGTTCCAAGTCAAGATCAAGCTTTTGGGCCAACTCCAGACTCATGAAGTTGCATTATGCTCCAGTGTCTTCCAAGGCCTTGAAGGTCACCTGGTGTGCCCCAATACTAATTTTCATTAGTAATAAAAAGTAGGCATATTTCTGTTTATTGGCAGACGCGGTCATTTCTTCTGACACCAAAGAGATTGCAACTAAATCAGGGGGAAGAGCAGGTTCCTTTATATGGTCAAAATTGGGGCAAACAAGGGTTTTATCCCATCCTTTTAGGCTGGACTTCCAGCAACTTGTAGACAGATGACATGGAGCAAACCACCTCAGTCGCAGGGGCGGCGTCAGGTCCTGGAACCAATATATATACTGATTCAACGTCAGGATAATAACCTAAGGCCAAGTCAGCAAATCCAAACATGAAGTTCCTATTTTGGGGATGGGGAGTGTGGCGGAGAGCTGCATTAATGGAAGTCGCTGCCTTGCAAATTCAATCCATTGTTACATAGGGGCGGACCAAACAACATGTTGAGCTGAGACAGAATCCAATGAAATTCGGAAAATTGCTTGGATTACTACCCTTGGGAGATCCAGCACCAGGTCTTGCTCACGGAAGTCTGAGACTAAAGAAACCATGCTAAGGGCTTTGGCAATTAATAGAACAATTGGAACAATCATTCAGAACGTGGTATAGGAGATAAAAAGCTGCCAACACTACTGCAACAATTGAGGAGGGCACCTGCCCAAATAACAGATTGCAGAAGACCTCACACTTACTAATGAGCTTCACTACAACTGCACCCAAAAAGGGTAACACCCTGATAATCATTTGTCAGTGAAGCGGCATTGTTTAGTGCAACTGTGGACCACATTTGCACCTTGGCGAGGGCTTCAAAGACCTGATTTGCAACTCCATGAGAGGTCACACCCAAATCTCCTACTTGAGGGTGAGCTGAGGGGAAAGTAGCAGCCATGGGTCCATAAGATTATGGAGGAATTCCTCTGGAGCTATCAGGGAGCTGCTTACAAAATTGGTGATTGACCAAACGTCCAACAGAAGGCAGACTACCAACTGCACGTTCATCTGGTAGATGGTGACCACTGCTGCGCCCATCTTAATGAGGAGGTCTTAACAAGGAGGGCGGAAATGGCTGAAAACAATGGATGGTCGATTATGTCAGGAAAATAGCAGATAAAGTATAGACTGGCTTGCCAGTTGGGATGCAGAAGAACCCAAAAGGCGATCCAGAATGTCAGGGGCATTGCTACTCAAATAACGTTAGTGTGCATGGATATAGGCAATAATTGAATGATGCCATGCCACGAGCATAAAAAGCAACCCAGCGAGAAGCCAGTCTGTTATAGCTCCAGGGCCAATGGGCCTAGGCATAGGGAATTTAAAGATCAGATTATTAATTTAGTGCTCCCCATAGGAGAATTGGGTATGACAACATTAATGGGGGGACAGATTCTCGCTTGGAGTGGGGATAGTTAAGCCCCACAAAATACCAAGATCCTGCTAATGGATGGCCTTCGCAATTGTGGAGAGTTCCACAAAATTCATAACGTGACAGGCTTAAGTGGCTGCAGTAGAAACCAAAGTTACTAAAATGACTGGGTTCGCCCAGTTTATATGAGGCCTGTGAGTCCACATTAGAGATTTGTGGGAATTCAGCAACGAACTTTTTTAACTGTGACCAAACAATTGGAGCGCAGTAAAATTTTTAAAGAATTTAAAATAAGAAATCAACCATCAATCTCCTCAGTGTGTTATGGCTGAGATTGATGATTAATTGGTTAACAGCTTAGGGAAGTGAGGGATTGGGGCCCCAAAGATGCAACCTAACGTGGCGAACTTTGATAAAAAAGGGAAATGAATTTTTATTTGGAATTGACTTCAAAGGTATTGATGGCGGGCCAAGTTGTAGTCATTTCATCCACAGATGCCCAAATTGTGGATTTTCTAAAGTCATAATGATTATAGCAATGGCATCTCACCTGACGTGCAGCAGAAACCTCCCAAGGTCACCCTTCTAGGGACGATCTTAAGAGGTCAGGAATGGGTTCAAGGCACCCAACTTGCTCACACCTGGTCCTTCTGGAATCCATTTGGCCAAGCAATATATTTTAGACAAAAATTTTCATACTTTTAGAGGGGGTCTTAAACTGGCAGCAACATTTCTTTTTTTTAGTACTAGATGGTCCCAACCCAAGGGGCAGCAACATTTCTTAATGTTCCAATACCATTGCCGAGTTTTGTCAAAGATTTGACACTAGATGCTTAATTTTCAAAAAGTATGTGCCTATTGGGCTTTGTTGCTGATGGTTTGCGACTCTTGGGCTGTGAGCTAAAGGCTTGTTGCCATTGACTTCATTCAAAACTTTCACCCTATGGGGATGCTGACTCCTCAATAGCTTGACAAAAATTTCTTTGATTTGCAGTACCAATTCTGCTGAAGTTAATACTATGATAGGTGGCAGGATCCTTAAAGGGTAAGCTGTTACCCACCACTTGTCCACCACATGGGCGAGGTCGCCCTGGGAGATGAGAGGGGCAGCTGTCCTTCTTGGATCCTTTTTAATGGGAAAGGGAACGCCACCCAGTCCAAGTGGAGGGGAAACTCCCCTGGAATTACAGAAATGTTGTGATTTGGTCTGACCAACCATTTAAATTTCTACTATCTCTTATTTTTATTTTATTTAAATCTTTATTTTATATGAATGTTATGGTTCCTTGGTCTTTGACAACAATGTCAATCTGTTGAATTAGGTTTTGATGGATTCCCTAAATGCCAATGTTAATCTGCCAGATTTGGTTATGGTGGATCATTTTGCCTCCACACCCAATTTTTTATATGTAGCTAGTAATCAATATAAACAAAATACTACCATTTTACCCTGGCCTGCACCAAGGATATCTATTAAGGATCAATTTTTTCCCACCCCACCAGCAATATTTCAAAACACTTGCTATTGATTTATGTGGCTTTACAGCACATTAAATAAAATACCTTTCTAATATTATTATATTTTTTCTTGCCCAAGCTGGAATATAAAATTTATTAAGGTTTTTATCCACCGTTGTTCTAGGCCAAAGGTTTCTACCATTTTTCAGAATGAGTTATGCACTGCTGTGATTCTTCAGTGTAGTTTATTATGATGGGAGAGAAAAATTGAGAGGGATCATTTTCTTTATCTAGATTTAAAAAAGATGCATAATAAAAACCTTGAAAAAAAACCTTATTATCTTATTGTTGTACTACAGTCTTTATACAGGTCCTTTTATTTTTTATGAAAATTAACTTACCCATAAAGTTGTATATTGATGCCTAAGCACTGTTAGCGACATATAGTCAAGTATACTTAGTAATATCATAAATATCCATGTGATAACCAATCCAGTATTCTTTATTAATTATTACTGAGAAAAAAGTAAGACAAATATCAGTCAAATATATTGTTCTAGCCCCTGAGCATATTGAAAAAAATCGTAAAGATATCATAGTTTTGAAAAGAAAAGCGGGGATATACTTATTATTTGTAATGTGACGTTTTTACCTGAAAGAACTTACTTCTTTCTTTTGATAACAATATTTGGATCTTTTGTAGAAAAGATTACATTTTTCTATTTATACATAGTATAATGGATAATGACACTCCACTTATTGATCTTTGAATGCCTTTATAAAAAGAGATTATAAAAATCATTTTA
Source organism: Massospora cicadina (assembly GCA_022478985.1). Classification (NCBI taxonomy): domain Eukaryota; kingdom Fungi; phylum Entomophthoromycota; class Entomophthoromycetes; order Entomophthorales; family Entomophthoraceae; genus Massospora; species Massospora cicadina. Next base: position 39,703 of record JAKSZP010005489.1, on the reverse strand, counting down.
GATATCATAGATTCCTGTTTGGAGACTTTTAAAGTACAAAAAAATGACGTGAAATTAAAATCTATAGTCGAAATTATAATAGCTTTTTTCATGGTATACATACTATTGTTAGACTAAGTATGAGGCTGCCACCATATATATGAGTGATCAGGCCAAATTAGCTGGCCCAAAAAAATATATATACCAAAAAATAGAAAAAATTGTTAAGCAAAATAAAGACACTCATTTGTATAATTCTTACTATAAGATGTTATGATGTATATATTGCTACTTCAACCATGATTTTAGATTCAATTATGCTTATACTTTAACAAAGATGATATGCCATCAGACTACATACATATAAATAAACATTTTCTTTAAATTAACATTCTACTTTCTAGACTAAAGTATTTATATTCAGCAATTTAGACCATGGACTATTCCATATATGTCTTAATTTGATCAGGTTTTCAGCTTTCTATCAAACTTTAAATTATTTTTTAGCACTAGGTAGTCCCAACCTAAAGGGGGGATACACCGATCTTTAAACTTTAAATTCTTATTTTTCCCATGATTGACAATTTTTAATTTATTAAAAAGATAACATAACTGGCTTTCTTCCATAATTGCCTCCTATTTCAATTATCTCAAGGTCCATACTTCCTTGATCCTTCCAATTTTTGTATTGCTTATGTAAAAACTATCTACCAACTGTTTTCTAATATAAATAAATTTATAAAAATCAGTGTTTTTATTTAACCAAGGCAAGCTGACTAGGGGATGGACATTGATGATATGTGTGTAGAAATGGTAGGAGAGGGAAGAAAAGCAATGACTAGATATGATTGGGCACCCTGGGGTACACAGGTTACCCCTGTTGTCAGCTGGGACCGCCAGGTATGGGGGGATTGGTGCTCTACTCCAAGGGGGTCGCCTCACTATGTAGCAGGTGTGAAGGAAGGGGTCCGTGTGAAGGAACCAGAGTGGGAACCATGAGTTTATGAGTCTCTGTTGCCTTGGCTTCATATACCCATAATGCCAGGATTGGAAATGCTCCAGTAAGTGGACGTGGAACCTATTGACAACCCCATGGATGGTAGGGACTGTGTCCTTGAACGCATCCAAGGCAATAATGTGGATCATCCACATAGCAATGGTTATTAATAGGGAGCGCAGGGTAGATGGGATTGGGGACATAAGCCAGATTGCGAGGAGGCTCTTCAAGATAGAGAGATCCTGGCCATCCTGGATCTTAGCAGGCGTGCGACTTCTCACCATATGGCTTTAGATGGGGGGCAGGTTTCTAAGCGGTGGTGTAGGGAGCTCTCTCCTCCACATACTGTGCAGGTTGTGTGGAGGGAGTGGGTGCAATCCTCCATTCTATAGGTCCTTCTTAGCAGCGCCAGACGTTGGCTCTTACCCTCAGCTGGAGGAAAAGAAGGTGCATCATCCTTCATATTGCCCTTTGTGTGGTTAGTTCATAGGGGATGTCCAAAGAATCTAGGTAGTCAGCTCTGGCAATGGATGGGGTCATGGTGAGTATATCTTTGTGGGGGTGATCTTCTGGCTTTCATAACGCAAAGTGGGGTCTGGGTCGTCCCCTTCCCTGCACTGTACCAGTAGTAGCGACGGTCCACCCCATGTGGCAGATGGTTTAGAGGAAGCTCTTAAAGTGAGGGGGTTCCATGCAGGCCCGCTGCATTGGGGCAGTTAGCGAGGTATTTTAGTAAGCTGGAAGGGTGGTGTGGGTTAGGTATTTTGAGTGCCTGTGTGAAGTTGTCCCTCACTGCCCTGGACCAGTGCTGTTGCAGGGGGTCCGTGGTTAGCACTTCCTCTATCCAGGTGCCCAGGATGCAGTTGGCGTGATTCCCAAAACTATCAGGCCCATGCCTCCGCTGGAGCGTGGACCATATAGCATTTCAAGCCAGACTGGTGGGCGGTATCCAGACCACATCCAACCCTGGATGAGAGCACGGATTGACATTATAAAGGTGGGGGAGAAGGGGATCACATGTGCGGGGAACCACAGCATTGGGAGGATGAGCGAGTTGGCAACTGCCACTCGCCCTGTTAACCCAGGGGATCTACCCTTGAGTGAGGCGATTCTGTTGGATATCCATTGCAGCAGGTTATTTTCAATCATCTCATTTGCATACCCCCTGTTTCCAACCATATCCCAAGGTGGCGGACAGGGGTGGTGGTGGGGGTTAATTCAAAGGGTAGAACGAGTGAGTTTTTGCGTTTTGGGCTGTGTGTGGTGGGGGATGTGGTCCAGTTGGTGGTGTATTTGACAAGGAGGATTATTTTGGTTTTCCATTTATTAAGCAATGCACTAATCACCACGGAATATTCCTCTAGGGTGCGCTCCAGCTGTTGGGCATCGCTGTTGTCATCTATACCTGTTACACAGTCATCCGCATTGGCTAGTATCTTGATTGGGGGCTGTCCTTGCACACTTATGCCCCTGAGGCATGAATCAGCAATGCGGAGGAGTGGGTCAAAGCTGAAGTTGTATAGTAGTGGGCTGAGGGAGTCCCCTTGCTTGAGCTCTCTGCATGGGGTGATTCTGTCAGTCAGGAAGCCAGGGCCACATACAGCCATTGATGCAGATTCTGTGAGGAGCATCGCCCAGTTGATGAACCTGGGTGGGAGGTTGAAAGCATGTAGGCACTCTTTTAAGTATGGCCAGCTGACGCGGTCATATGCCTTCTCCTGGTCGGGAATACCAGGGCACCCATCTCTTTGAATTGGCATACATTGGTGATGGAGTGTATGTTAGACCAGATGGAGCGCCCTGGTGTAAAACCAAATTGGTTGGGTGATAGGGCTTTAGAGGCTAGTGCGCCCAGTCTGGTAGCTAAAATTTTTATAAGTAGTTTAATGTCAGCACTTGAGAGTGCTATCAGGCGCCAGTTGTCCAGGTCCATTCTGTCACCCTTTTTAAATAGGGTAATGAAATAGGAGTCCTGGCCTCCTGGAAGGAGACGGGTCTCCAGCAAGCACTGGTTCATAGACTCTATGAGGAGGGGGCGATCTGTTTAAAGTTTATTTATAAAATTTGTAGGGTATCCCATCAGAGCCTAGGCATTTCCTATGTGGTGCACCGCAGATTGTATTCCAGAGCTCCTCCTGCATTATCAGGTTTAGAAGACTACAGTCTGGCGGTGCACTCTGTATTCTGGCGGAGTGTAAAATTTTTTTTATTTTTGGGGGGTCAGGTGGGGTGTCACGATAAAGTTCAGTGTAATAGAGGCGAATTGCTGCCTTGACCTCCGTTGGTTCAGTTGCCACAGTTCCATCAGCTTTGCAGACCTTTGTGCACTGGGGCAGATTTCCTCAGGAGTGGTATTGGCGGAAGAAGAATGCCAAATAGGTTTTGCCTTCTTTTATATGCTTACCTTTCACAATATTTAAAATTCTGTGTTGGTGTTCATGGATGAGGGCGTTAGATGGGCGGAAAATTCTGCCCATTTGCACCCCCAGTTCAGTCTGTATCCAATTTTCAGGGTATTGAGTTCAAAGTAGTCAAGTTCCGTCAGGGTACATCTGATTGTGGCAGTATCTGCGGTGTATTTGCGCAATGCGATATGGCAGGTCTTGTTTATTAGTTTGGGTTTAAATTTTTTCAAAGATTCAATGGGATCCAATGCAAATGAAGTAGTGAATTTTGGTTTGAAGCTTTGTGCTCAACCTAGTTAGAAATTTCAAGGAGGTTTATATTCTCCAGGTATAGCTTCCTCCAGGGTGACGTCCACATTTGAGTCCTGGTTAGCATGAACTGCACCAAAACTAGATGGTGGTCAGAGAAATTAATTTTTTTAGTGGCGAAGTTAGTAATAAACGAGTAACAGGATTTCAGTGCAAGGATGTAGTCGATGCAGATCATCAAGATGAGCATACCTTTGCATATGCTAGGGTGGGTCATGTGGGGAAGGAATGGAGACCCGGGGGAGGGTGCTGTGCAGGCCAAGGGATGCCTTCATTGCACGGAACTTGGTATGTCCCAGTGGGTATCTCCTGGGGTTGGGTTATCATCCCATAGTGGGATTGTCCAACAGTTAAAGTCGCCCAACAGGATGGTGTCCGGTGGGAGGTTGAGCATCAGGATGTATTTAAAGAATTGTTTTCTCTTGGATGCAGTGCACGGTGCATATTTACAGGCTATTGATAGTGTGGCCTCTTGGTTTGTGATCCTTGCAATTAGGGTGCAGCTATCTAGGTGTGAGGAGGATTTGATGATTTTTAATTTTTTGTATAATTATGGATTACCAACCTGCAGTGGGACGTCCATATCAACTGGGATGGTGAGACCCTGACCGCCCAGGATCCCTCTTCCCCCTGTAGACAGTGGGTCTCTTGGATGGCCAAGATGTCTACCGGAGGTTTGTGCAGGAAGTCCAGCTTTTTGGCTTAGGACGCTTGAGCCCTGGCTCCTGTGATGTTTAGCATCCCTATTGACATTGAGGTGCCCGTGGCACCTCAGGAGCGGTTGGGCAGGCCTTCCAGCCCTAGTCCCCTTCTCATTGCCTTGGACTTGCTCCGTGTGATTGGGCCAGTCCACTCCAAGGCTTCCAGATCCTTACCTTGTGATGATTTCAGGCAGGTATTGTTTGATTTGGGGATTGTATTAAGCTTTTCCACATATAATTTTGTTTAATTAAATTTGGTGTGCTGATTGGTTTCTGATGTTTTGGGGTTTGATTTTGGCGCTCTGGGCCCTGTTGGCTCATCCATAGTGGATGCAAAGTGTCCTGGTAAGTTTATCTGATTGGACATCGATGAATCCCCCCTTGGGTTGAAACCATCTAGTACTAAAAAAAAGTTTATCTGATTGGGATCATGTGGTGATTCTGTCAGCTTGTTGGAAAATTTTCTGTGTGGGTTGTCCAATCCAACTGTTTGGCTTGGATCGCATCTTCCATGGTTGCTCCAGCTTGGAAATTAGTTTCTGATTGGCTGGTTTGGCCAATTTTCTCTCTGTCCATCTGGATTAGGTTCAGGTCAATGAAGGAGGACATGAGAGATGTCGCCTTGGCCAATGCCCGCTTGCAGGCTGTTGAATGGTTGACTGGATCTAAATTATCAGTTACTATAAACCAAAAATATTCTTAATAACATGGAAGGCAACCCAGAGAAGCGATGCTATCTCCTGTTGCCAGCGGGAACGCCACTTATGGGGAGGGGAGGGAACGTGTGAATGGGCCGTAGCCACAATTGAACACGTGTGGAGGAAGGGGTCTGATTTGATGAACCAAACTGGGAACCAGGAGGAGACCAGCTGGCGGCGACGTGGTGGGAGGTATCCAAACATTCACGCCTGAAAGTGGTCCACCAAATGAGACCAGAATCTGTGGACAGCTTCTGAGAGGGTGGGAGTGGAGCCTGCGATGGCATCCAAGACAATCGTGTGGATAGTCCACATGGCTATTGCAACCACCAGAGCACGGAGGGAGGGTGGAAGGGGGAGGCCATTGATAAAGCAAACATATCTCTTGACAGGCTGAAGGGATGTGTTTGATCCTGGCCAAGCAGACGTTGGACTTCACGCCATATCACTTTAGAGGTAGGACGCTTCTCCAGGCGGTGGAACAGCGTTCCATACTGGCCACACACGACGAAGGATGAGTGTAAAGCTTTAGAGCGCTCAGCTGTATGGTACACCCGCCTCAGGCAGCGCCACACATGGGAATGGATTTGAGGCTGCAACAGAGGATGGTGTGCGTGTTTCCAGATAGTTTTTTAGGTCTCAATGGAGTAAGGGATGTCCATCATGTCCAGGTAGTCCACCCTGGATAGGACATGGGGCCGTGTGAGGATCACGCCATCATGGATGGGTAGCCCCTGTACCTCTTGTGTGAACTGGGGTGAGGGGTGGCCTCTTCAGGTTGTATGTCTGCTAATACAAATTCTCCACTCAGCGCTCCGCATGGAGAGGAGGATTTGTTTGTAGTGGGTTTTAGTACCGTGAGGACCTGTGGCCGATGGGTGTAAAGCCAAGTAGTTCATCAGGGAGTGGGGGCTCGATGGATTGTTGAGGCCCAAGGCGTGGGAGAAGTTGGAGCGGGCTGCGTGGGACCAGTGTTGGGAGGGGAGCGTAGGGGCGGTGATGGCCGCAATCCAGGTATCCAAGATCTTGGCCGCATGGGCTCTGAAGTCCAGCAGGCCCATGCCACCATGCTGATGAGGACCAAACATGACCTCTAACCATACTGGTGGAGGGCGACCTGACCATAGCCATCCTTGCAGCAGGGCATGCAAGGATTTGAAGAAGCATGGGGAGAAGGGGATGGCGTGGGCTCCAAACCAGACTTTGGAGAGGAGCATAGAGTTGGCCAAAACGACTCTGCCAGTAAGGGAAGTAGGGTGGGCTCTGAGGGAGGCGATGCGCTTCATCACGTTGTCTAGAATATGACTCTCCATTACTGCTGATGCATATCCGCCTGCCTCCACCCACATGCCCAGATGGCGGACTGGCCCTATGGCAGGGCGTGGCACAAAGGGGAGCACCAGTGGGGCGGTGTGGGGTGAGCTGGGAGGGCGAGCGCGTGTGCAAGCAGATGGGCTGGGCTGAGCGCTGGTTGCAGGGGCCCAGCAGTTATGATACCGACCAAGGAGGATGATTTCAGTTTTGAAGGCATTCAGTGCAGTGTTACTTACCTGAGAATACTCCTGGATGAGAGCTTCAAGTGCACGTGCGTCTTTATTATTAAACACCCCAACCACACAGTCATCTGCAAACGTCATCATCTTGACTGGGGCTTGGCCTGGCACCTGGACCCCGGTGAGTTGGGCATTCACATTTTGAAGTAGTGGGTCAAGGCTGAAGTTGTATAAGAATGGGCTAAGGGGTCTCCTTGTCGCAAGCCCCTTTGAGGGCGGACTACTTCCGTTAGGAATCCAGGGCCACATACTGCCATAGTTGCAGATTCCGTGAGCAGCATCACCCATTTGATGAAGCGAGGTGGTAAGCGGAATTGATGGAGGCAGGCCCTGAGGTATTCCCAGTTTACTCTATCATAGGCCTTCTGTTGGTCCAAGAATACAAGTGCCCCAGAGGCTGTGGACTGACATGCATTAGCCACAGAGTGCACGTTATCCCAAATCAACCTTCTGGGGATGAAACTGAATTGTTCTGGGGAGATGGTGGCAGATGCTACAGTCCCTAAACGGTTAGCCATGATTTTTGTTAAAATTTTAGTGTCTGTGTTAGTTAAAGAAATGGGACGCCAGTTGGCTAGGTCTAGCTTATCCTCTTTCTTGAAGAGTGTGATGGTAAAGGCCTCATGTCCTCCTGGTAGGAGGCGTGAATCCAATAGGCTTTAGTTAAGTGAGGCGAGCAGCAATGGGGATATATATTTGAAATACTTTTTGTAGAATTCATATGGAATGCCTTCTGGGCCTAAGCATTTTTTGTTTGGTGCACCGCGAATGGCTGTCCATAATTCATTCGGAGTAATCATAATCATTATTTCTGGGTGTCAGAAAATGGTGCTGATGTGGGCTCAGTCAAGAAATTCCGCCATTTTGGCTGGCTGAATTGGATCAGATCAGTACAACTCAGAGTAATACTTTTGCATTTCAATTGCCACTTCAGCTGGTGTGTCCACAATGGAGTTATCCGATCTTCACACCTGTGTGCAAGCCACGCTCTGGCGTGGTGCAAAAATTTTTAAAAGAAATGTGCGGTGCACTTGTCGCCTTTTGTGATGCATTTGGCCCTGTACTGAACACAAACCTGATGTTTGTGTTGCCTTTCAAGTGCGTTGAGGTGAGTGGCTGCCTCCGCCCACTTCCGGCCCCATGCAGAGTTGTATCCTGTAGCTGGGATATTGGACTCCAGGTGTGCCAACTCTGCCAGAGTGTGCAAAATGACTGCCGATGTGGCTTGTGAGCATCTGGAGGAGAGGTGGTGAGAGTGGCGGATGGTATCATCTTTGAAAATTGCCCATGTGGAAATGGGGTCCACACAAAACGGTGCAACAAACTTTTTGCCAAAGTTGCTGATTCCACCCACATTGAGAATCCTGGTGACGCGAGCTCGGAGGGGCGGATTTTGCACCAATGTGGGGCCTTAGCAGCTGTGAAAGGTAGGTGGTAGGTTATCAAGACCAGTCGATGGTTGGAGAATTCCATTTTTGTTTTTTTAAAGTGGGATATGTGGGGTTGGAATTTTGCCAGCATAAGGATAAGGTCGATGCGGGACATGGACCTTAATTGGCCATTGTGGATGTGGGGGCGCGTCATGTTCTCAAGCAGTGGGGCTTGCCGCGGCCGCGCATCCATTAACCCAAGAGTGGCCTTTAGAACGCGAAGTTCAATGTGGCCCTGGGGGGTGTGGGAGGAGGAAGGCCATCGGTCTGTTGGAGTGTTTAGCCAGCAGTTCATATCACTGACTATGAAAGGGTCTGGGGGTAGTGGGAGGGATTTAACTGATGAGAAAAATTCCTGATGCTCTTGTGCACCATTTGGGGCATAGATGTTGATGATAACGTGTACCACGTTGGCCCATGAGAAGGTGACAATGAGGACTTGGCCATTGAGGAAGGTTTCTGATGATAAAAATTTGAAAAAATTATTTTTCCAAATTAGCACCCCACAGTGCTCTGACCAAAAGGATAGGGATGGGAGGTGCATTGTTTTCCAAGCTTCCTTGGAACCTCGTGGACAGTGGGACTCCTGGATGGCAGTATATCCATGGGTAAATTTTGTTGTAAAAAACTCAATTTCCTAGCCCAGGACGGGGAGGCCTTGAGTCCAGCGATATTCAATGTCCCTAAAGTGAAGGTTTCCCCCATCGCACCTTAGGTGCAAGGGGGTGGGCACCCGGGCCCACCATCCTCTTCTAGCTCCCCACGGGCCTTCACAGCAGCGTGGGTGTTAGCAGCAATGCTATCAGTATTTTTTTAATTTTTGTGGAAAGAGTTGCGTTGGCTTTAGCCTTTGCTTTTTGTTTCCCTGACGTCAGATGAATTTTTGCAGTGCAGATGAGTTTGGTGCACCATTAAGTGGGTCAAAAAAAATTTTCAGTTGGGATGGGTCCCAAGTTGGTTTCAATTGGAGCTTGGGTGCAACAATTGGGTGAGATCAAATCCCCCATTGGATCCTCGGATTGAGTGACCCAATTGGCATGGGCTTCCCAATCTAATTGGTTGATGGATTCCTGAGTTGCTTCCGCCACAAAGGTTTCAATGTCCTCCTGGCATTGGGAGTGTGGGTTAGTGGTGGTGGCTTTGGCCGCTTCCTTGGCCGTGGCCCTGTGGGCCTGCTTGGCCTTCTTCCACTCTTGCGGGGAGATAGGCTTTACATTAGGTAGCAGCCTTGTGCTCCCCACGGGAAAGCCTCTTTGGTGCTTGTGGTTGGTTCGTAGTGTGCCTCTCCACTGGCCATGGCCACCGAGGGGTGCTCTTGGAATGTGACGCTCTCCTTGGTGGGGCATGCGTGCACCTTATGGCCAAACGTGTCACAGTGGGTGCAGATGGGGGGCGCGCTGTCCACAGTCACCTGGAATGGGTGGGTGGTATGCCCTGCAATATCAATAAAAGTGGAGTTAGGATCTGGGTTAGGTCCTTCACGATCTCCTTAATTGGGGTCAGGACTGTGATGGCTTTGCTGGTGCACAGGTGTGGCATCAGCATAAAGTGTTGCATTTTGAAATATTGTATTTTGCCATATACAGCGAGACCATCTTTCAGGTGTTGCTCCAAAATGTCACGTTTTACCATAGTAGGCAAAAAGTCAAACGTGAGGAAAATTTGGTTTGATTTTGTCCATCTGGTGCATTTGGTTTCGATGACCCATTGCCCTTTGGGGAGGTCGATCACTACGCGCACCACAGCAGCCTCATCTGCTGCCTCTTTGTTTTCAAAACCTAGGTCCAGCCAACCGCGTGACATGGAGTGAGGTGCAACATACACCGCGGTTGGGAAAATTGTGTGCACATCTTCACAAAATTTTTCCCATAAGGCCATTTGTTGGATGTCCAGAAACATGCAGACTCCAAATTCCACTGACAAAAGTGGCTGGGAGTGTGGCGTGTTGATGTACTGGTTGCATTGTGCTTGCCATGTGAGTATTTCTGGGGAAATAGTGACCGCCAGTTTTTTAAAAAAATTTCTATTCCACTAGTTTCTCCAGGGCGTTTTTGAACGTTGGAGGCTGCGGGCCTTCCACCTGCTCCTCTTACCTTACTTGCCCAACTGCTCCCTGACATGGGCGCAGACTAATCCCTCTATGAGATTATCAAACTAGATTCAGTCTTGAATTGAATGGGTTGCAAAAGTGATTGCAACGAGAAAGAAAAGTTAAACCAAAAAATTCTAAGTATATACACCTTGAATTTGTGGCCTAGCAATTTCACTTAATTACATTCAACTATGATGACACAGGCTCAAGGGCTTTGTTGGTTAGGTTGGACTTAAAATAAAGTTTTGACTTATTGACTCAGGCATGTGAGCTTTGTTGGTCTATGTCAAAATTAGTTTCTAATGTCAGTTGAGTTTTTGATCGAATTAATTTCTAATTAGTGATATGAATCGCCTTGGTATGTGCTGCTGATTGCTTGTGAAAGAGAATTGGTTCAGCTATTTGCAGACATGTCCAAAACGCCATCTTGAGAATGATGACGTTATTTACACTGACCCTGAGGCCGTGCAAGATGCCCTAAGTTGAAGTATTTGTAGACCCTCAAATGAACATTTTACGTGTTCCTCTGGCCAAGTGCCATTGAAAATGAGACGTCATGGGTAAGATGTGGTGAACATCAAACCCTATAAATTATCTCCAAGTTGATGCTAATAAAAAACATTCAAGAATTACCACTAGTTTATAATTTAACTTATAAACTTTTTGTGTTTAATACGTTACTTTTTATTAGTTGAGAATTTACTTGGGATCAGTAAGATCAGGGCAGCGTGCCATCGTCCAAGTAACAACAGGGGAATACAAATTTAGAGTACTATTACCAAGGAGCTATATCTTGAATTATGGTCACCATATAGTCTATTGTCATCATACAATAGACGTACAAAACCCCATCCCACTGCAGAAGAAGAACCAACCATCTGAAGAGGACCAAGATTCAACAAGTGGCGCTCATGGCTGGGAACGCAGATGGTGACCACACTGAGCAGGGAAGCAACCCCTGGCTATATCAATTATTTAAGGATTAATTTACAAAATTCAAAGACTCAGCGGACATAAATGAGTCATCAAATTGATAATCTCACTGAAGAAGTCTTTTTTATTAATGAGGCAATTAATGCTATACATGAAGAAGTGAATGGGTTAAAGAAGAAAATCATAGAATTAGATCAAGTGATTTCTGCTCTTCAATTGCAAATGACCAATCTGAATGAGAAAATTGCAATATTGAATGATTATCAAAGCCAGCACGCCCAAAGCAAATTTACTGATAGTGATGCCTCTGAACATTGTAAGATTAATGGGCCACGTCAGCAACTGCCACATAGAATGGTTGCTTTGACCAACCCAAGTTACTTTAACCGTGATACAATGCCTCAGCGCCCTAGTACGCCTGGCTCAAGTCAACAAAGAAGTAATCATGTTAACCATGGACGGATAAGTGATAATTTCAAACCATCAAACCTGCCTGCTTTTGAAAAGAATGGATTTATAGCCACTTTTATCAAACGCTTTGAAATGGCCATGTATGGGGCCAGTGACCGTAACAAAGCGGCCACTATGATCAACTGCTTATATGAATGGAGTATTGAGTTAATTATACCTCATTTGGATGAAAACCCAACCTATGCCGAAGTCAAAGGGGCCATGTTTCATGAATTTGGAGGACCAGAATGAACAATAACCAGAAAATCCAAATTCAAGAATATCAGCTTTTTGAGAGATGAAACAATTGATGGATTTGCAGATCAATTCTATTGTGAAGCTCAAGTTCTCCTAGGCGCAAAGGCTATGGTTGATTTTGATGCTAAGATCACAATAGAACATACAGTAGAGCCTTACCCAAATTTGTCACACACTTTATTGCCTGCTTTTGTACAAAACCTTGCAACATCTGAATGGATTGATTATTTGCACAGATGTTCAAAAAATTATGGCCCTACTAATACTGAGTACATATCAGCACCCGCTGCCTATGCTGGAAAGCCCTTTAAAAACAATATGGACAGTAATCCGCCTTTAAAAAATGAACAAAACTCAAATACAAGGGCCTCACGCCCATTAAATGAGATTACTTGCTATATCTGCAATTGTAAAGGACACTATGCTTCCCATTGCCATCAGCCTGGTGTTTATATATTCCTTCCAAATAACGCACAGTTGGAAGGAAAGAACAAGCACAATAGATTTGGGACGATCTATTGTGCCAAAAACACCAGTTCCACCTGACTGATATGAAAACATGGGCCACGGGGCCTCAATTATTAGCAATACGAATTCTACTTTAGCACCAAAATGAAAAATTTATGAACGTACATGTGGTAACTAGCTCTCAGAGTAAGGGTGTCATACCTGAAGCTTTTGGAGTAGTTGCTAAACCATATGTTCAAAAGATATTTGAGAATACTCAAGCTGAGGGGCCAAACAATGCAGCAGATACCCCAAGCTTGAAGGGGGTGAATATAGCTATGCCAATTGACACATTCATCAATGAATGTCCTAGCATTGGAAATACCCTGAAGCATACTCTTAACTCATTGGATTCTTTCCTTATCCACTTAGTAAGCTCTATTGATTCTTATTAAAAAAGAAAAAAAATGAAAAAAATATAAAACAAAAAAATGAAAAAAAAATTATAAAAATGAAAAAAACAATTAATAAAAATAAATTTAATTAATGAATTTTAAAGCCTTATCACCACTAAAGCTAATATCCCTTTTTTGGGAGGGGAGAAGATTGAAATCAAAGCCAAGGGGGCCATTTTAAGTTTGCTAAAGATTGCTGGAGCTGCAGCAGGAATATAACCTAGAAAACAAAGGCAGCACGCCTTAACTAACTGTTATTCAGGGCCAAAGGCTTTTAACATAGCATCCTATTCTGAAGGTTGAGAAAATTGGATGTTGTGACCAAGAGAAAAAGAATACGCTCTGCTTTTATCCATTCAAGGAGGGGTAAGTGTTAAATGGTTGACTGGATCTAAATTGTCAGTTACTATAAATCAAAAATATCCTAAGTATATCTAAACTTGAATTTGTGGCCTAGCAATTTCACTTAATTACATTCAACTATGATGACACAGGCTCAAGGGCTTTGTTGGTTAGGTCGAACTTAAAATAAAGTTTTGACTTATTGACTCAGGCATGTGAGCTTTGTTGGTCTTTGTCAAAATTAGTTTCTAATGTCAGTTGAGTTTTTGATCGAATTAATTACTAATTAGTGATATGAATCGCCTTGGTATGTGCTGCTGATTGCTTGTGAAAGTGAATTGGTTCAGCTATTTGCAGACATGTCCAAAACGCCATCTTGAGAATGATGACGTTATTTACACTGACCCTGAGGCCGTGCAAGATGCCCTAAGTTGAAGTATTTGTAGACCCTCAAATGAACATTTTACGTGTTCCTCTGGTCAAGTGCCATTGAAAATGAGACGTCATGGGTAAGATGTGGTGAACATCAAACCCTATAAATTATCTCCAAGTTGATGCTAATAAAAAACATTCAAGAATTACCACTAGTTTATAATTTAACTTATAAATTTTTTGTGTTTAATACTTTACTTTTTATTAGTTGAGAATTTACTTGGGATCTATAAGATCAGGGCAGCGTGCCATCGTCCAAGTAACAACAGGGGAATACAAATTTAGAGTACTATTACCAAGGAGTTATATCTTGAATTATAGTCACCATCTGGTCTATTGTCATCATACAATAGACGTACAAAACTCCATCCCACTGCAGAAGAAGAACCAGCCATCTGAAGAGGACCAAAATTCAACATATGCCTTCTGCGCCTGTTTGCATAATTTGGGTGATATTGGATCAATGAGGATGTAGTGTCCGTCCTCTCCCCAGAGGAAAGTGTGGTTGGCATCAACCATTCTTCTTAAGGACTCCTTGTCTTCATCCATGTCTTCATTGCAAAAGTCTGGGGCCTTAATGCCCTCCTTCACGGGGCACACATGCTCCTTATGCCCCAGTGTGGTACAATGGTTGCAGATGGGTGATGCGCGTTCTGGTGTGATGCAGAAAGGTTTCAAAACTCGCCCATCTGGGAGGTGAAACACCGCAGTGCATGGTATCTTGGTCAAATTTGTGGCCATATCAGGGACCAGGTCAATTACAGCAATTGCCTTTCCTGTGCACAGGTTTGGCATCAAGTGGAAACGCTGTATTTCTAGCTGTTTTATTTCTCTGTAGCTCTGAAGGCCAAAGCAGAGTTCATCCTCAATTAGCTTATGGGGGAGGTTGGTGGGAAGCGATTCAAATGAGATGAACAAAGTGTTTGCTTTGTTCCATCTGGTGCGCACAGTGTGCACAATTTGTTTGCCCTTGGGGAGGGATATCTTAACACAGACTTTTGCTATGGCATCTGCATCTTCTTTGGTTTTGAAACCCATATCAATCCAGCCACAGTGGATGGTGTGGGTGATAATGTATACTTTGTGGGAAAAGAGGGAGGCCTGTGCCTCACCTACCTTCTCCCAAAGACTTGGTAAATTGACCCCTAAGAAAAGTCAGAGCCTGTGTTCCATTTTTGATAGGGGCTGTGCGAACTTTATTTTCATGTATTGGTTTTGTTTTGTGGTAAACTCCACAAACCTGGGCAGTGTTTGGGTTTGGGGTTTTTTTGGCAGTGTTGGCTCCTGGTCCCCCTCCAGGGGTTTTTTGCCCTTGGGTGCACCATTTTGGCCATTGCCCAATATGACTTTCACCCAGTTTTGTTGGGTTTTATTGAATTCGCTCATCTCACCTGTGTGATTATCAAAATTATCTGCTCAAACTCAAATCTTGGTAACCGATGTTATTGTTATGGGAAAGGAAAGGTATAAAAATCAGTGTTTTTAATAGAGAAAATAGTATTATATTGATGAATTTGATTTTGATTTTGATTGTGATAATAGAGATGTCTCCACGCAATGCTCACATGAAGAAAATCCTAATTTTTTATTTAGGACATGGGTGTAACAACATAGTTCCTAAGTCTTACTTGCCATCCTGATATATATATATATATATAATCTTATGCTGGAAGAGAGTTGCCTCGATTGAGTAGCAGAATAGGTATAAATCAGGGTGTCAGCCGTCAAATTTAGATTAACTGATCATTGTTTAACATAAGGGCCTGGCGGTGATTTGGAAAATAGCCCATTCTAGGAGAGTACAATGTGGCGTAAAATACTCCACCATCCTCTAACCACCTGTATAGACTAAAGAGTATGCGCTTACTGGCGTTATGTACTTACAGGCATCTCCACTGGCGACCATAAATAGGTCAAAGTGTGATGAGATTTGCAGGTCTAATGCTATCTCTAATTGACTCTCTAATTCTAAGGCCAGGAGTTTGTGGCTTACAGCACCTGGTTAGTGATGGGGCAATGTCCGCGCAATTCTGGATGGATTGTTGACCAACCTGGAGTATGTACTAAACCAGGTGAATAATTTATACTTGTAAATAATTTCAAGAAAAATGGTAGTTTATTTAGATTGACCTATCTGGTGAAGAACCCCACAAATAGTGGGAACGCAGAATGGGGAAAACAGAAACAGGATAGAATTCAATTTTGGAAAGTTGGATTAGGATACACTGGAATATAAACTTGACCAATGAGCTAAAATTATGAAATATTAGGTGTGGAAAATGGACAATTCCTATATATTATACCAGCAGGATATAGCCTTTTTAGAAATAGTGGTGCCCAACCAAAAAGGGGGAGTTGCCACACGTCTTTATTTGCAATAAGCCAAACAAAGAGATTATCAGAAAATAAAAATTTCCAATATGGCACCTCAGCTAACAGTCTAGGAAGCCATATAAAATGGGGAAGAAGCTTTGGGGAAACTTTTGTCCAGCGCCTTCTTTAGCTGGTGGACCATGGCGGACAACATCAGGGTTGGAGCATCAGTGACATGTGACATAAGGAGGAATAGTTGTGGATTTTAATTATGAGGCTGGCGGTGTCCATCATCTCGATGTATAAAGCAAATTGATGCTCAGAAAAAGTGATGAGAGCTGGCACATAAGCAACCAACTTGATGCGCTGGCGGGTTTGGGGACAGTTGGGGTCAAAAAGAGAAGTTTTTTGTTATATCGTTGCAAGTGCAGCTCACACCAAAAGCAAGCTCCTCAACTTCATATTTTGCATTTTCATCAAAATCATGGGGAAGTTTGGGATATGATTAACCTCAATGAGTGGTTCTATCGCCTCATGAAGTTGCTGGTGGAGTAGAGTGTTGGCAGGAGCAGCTGCGGCCTCCAAGGCCATTTTATTTAATTTTTACAATTGATAAACTGGGTTTTGATCTAAAACAATGAGGGCGCAACCAGGAGGATTGATATAAAATTTTTTCCAAAGTAAAATATGGCTTGACATTAAATGGCAGGTTACTTTTTTCAAGCCATTTAAGGCAATCAAATGGATCTAGCTCAGCCAACGCCAGGCCAGGCACCATAATGGGAGTGATGGCAATAGATGATTGGTTGTGTGCTGTCAAACTCAGCTGCTCAGCTGAAACTGATCCAGCCATTGGCTCACAATTCTTTAAGACAAATAAACTTTTATTTTTTTAGATATTTATTGGCCACCACTTTAAAAACAGAGACAGAACTCCATAAAGTTAGGGGCGGGAGGATCAAGCCCCATTCTGAAAATTGGTGTGATGTGGAAGCCATGGCGACACTAAAGGGGAAAGCTACAGAAGCAGCAGATGCAGAAACCATGGGGCACTTGCACTTTGAATGATTAAGTTTGAAGAACAAGGGGAAATTTGGCTCAGCCATTCTTGACATGTGCTCAGAATGGGTGATTAGGGTGGATCAGATCACCATGAAAGGGGTAATTGTGAGGTGGGTGTCACAATGGAATGAGCATATTGTCACAAAGGCACAAGGCCCTGACAGACATTTTTTCCTATTTGGAACCAAAAACTGCACCATGAGGTCTGCGCTGTAAATGGCCAAACCTTCCATGAGTTCATGGTGGAGGCGTTCAGGGGAAAGTTGGAGGGCAACCCAGCGAACTGGACCACCAAAGTGGCCTCATTAGGGAGCTGGGTGTGAATATTTGGAAGAGGGAATTTTTTGGACTAAAGGTAGCATGGCCTCTATCATTACATGGGCTATAGAGTAGAAGACAGGATCGAATACCCTTTGAAGGAGTGGTAATCAATGAAACTGGCGGGCTTGTAAACCATCATGGCCATCTCAATGATGTCTGCACCTGCATATGGGAAGAGATTCAGATATTTGACCTAGAGTCCAAAATACAAATTGCTACATGGGAGCACCGCCTGGGAGCTTGCAGGGCGGTGGGCCAAGTCCTAAGAGGGACATAACGCCTGGTAGCGTTAGATGGGCTAGCAGAGCCAGCCTGGGAACACTTCATTGGAAGTCAAAATATGCCAGATGGCAGTTTACCACCACCCCAAGCCTGGGCAGCAGGCGGTGATGGCATTGACATTGGAAAGTTTTGGCTCAATAAAACGGCTATTTTTTGTTTTGTTTTTAATTTCAAATTTAGCTTAAATTTGTACTTTGAAGCATAAAGAGAATTTTTAGCAGGATCTAGCCTTAATTCCCATAATTTAAAAATAATAAATGTTTAAAAACTACGGCATAATCAACTTAACCCATCAGTATGCTACCACCATTCTTAATATCTCAATCCATAGTAATTAATGAATAGAATTCATTATGTTACAGCCATAGGAAGACACCAGTAGCCCAGCTTTAAGTAGCTGCTTAAGCTCAACAGCCACCTGCGCTTCTTCAACCTTACTTTTTCTGTAGGCGCAGGATTGGATGGGTTGATCATCCCTAGTATCAACATGATTTAAAACGCCATATATTTTTCCAAAATTGCAGATGGAGGTTGAGAAGAGGTCTGAGTACTCTTCTCTACTAATTTCTCAACTTGGCTAAGTTGTTCGCTGGTGAGCTCTCGCCCAATAGAGGTGTCAATTAGAGCTACTGCTGGGGTTAATTTTACCTAAAAAGCATTTGACTTCCAAAGCTATGTAAATCATCAATGGCCTCAATAGGAAGAAGGTGAACATAAGCAGCTGGGTTGTTAGGCCCACATTTCTAGGATTGTCAGTGAGGTTAGCCAGCAACACTGATATGGATCCACATAGGTGAGATCTAAAATTCCCAGAAAGGTCAAGATCTCTTTGATGGATGGGTTTTTCATAGGGCATATTTCAAGCAATTATATAAAGGGAATGTTATCCATACTTGAGAACCCCTTACATGATATTTGAGCCTGTTAATCTGACTTTTGCTTTTTCAACAGACAAACTTGAGCTTTGACCTCCACCTTAGCGTTGTGGGAGGTGTAACGGACCAGTTCTTTCCAGTAATGGACAAAAGAATTGGGCAATACCAACCAGGTAATAGTCCACAAACTAGATAAAACCCCAGATAGTGCTCTGTAAGTCCGCATTCCACTATAATAAGGTTGAAGCCATCCTTGGATAAGGGTTAGGATAATACTTAATCCTAACAATGATCCTTGGCTCCAGGTGAGGGCCAATAGAGAATCCCTTAAGTGACTGAGTTCAGTGTCCTGGATAAAGGCATTCATCATAGTATATTACTCAATGAATTAAAAATTAAAATAACTTTTATTAAGATGTTTATTGAGCCAACTGAGTAAGAACACAGAATTGAGGAATAAAATTCTACTCAATTCTTTTTTATAGTATGCAAATAATAATTTTTTAGACTTTTTTAAGTCTTATGAAATTATTTTTTTAGTTAGATCTGAAATTATTAATGATATAGTATAATTATGATTTTAAACATAGGATTAAATTATTAGATAATGGTTATAAAAATATGATAATTATCAGTGATTATTGACAATTGATAATCACTGTCAATAATCAAAATTTGGAAGGTCTATTTTTAGACCTGATGATCTTGTTTTGATCAAATTGATTTTTGATAAAAATTTGGGACCCCTTTTTATAGATTAATTTTGTATGCAAAACAGATGAATTACTCCATTCGCTTGAAAATTACTCCATTCAGAGCCCCTATAAATAAAGTTTTTTGAGGCCCACATTTGGAGGAAATCTGACATTATTGTCAGATTGGTTATTAATGTTTTTTGGATTTCTCGAGCTCAGATTCAATGGATCCCTTGAGGTGGTACAAGGGCCTTAATTTAATATTGAATTTTGCCCCAATTTGGTGGTTTTTCTCTTATTATTATCATTAAAATTATTGTTTTGTTTGTTATTATTAATTCTAATAACAATGTGATGGTCAGGAATATCCTGTACCGTCACAGGAGGACTCAAAACAATGGAACCCTGTATTCTAAAAGGGATAAGAACCTGTTATCATAAAGCATGACGGCGAAATAATTATGGATAAACTGGGCTCTGAGGAGAAGGCCATAATTCAGGTTTTCTAACGCAATGGATGAGGTATTCACTGAATTCTTGCCAAAGCAAATGAGCAGTGAGGTATAGGCCCTAATGGACTGAGTACATTGTGGTCCATCTGTGCCATGTTCCATGTAGTGAGGCAAGTCTGGAGCTACTTTTATACATTTAATTAATTTATGCAAAATGGCATTCACAGGGGAACTACTCTTGACAATGATGTGTACAGAGATCATATGAACTTGAACAGTGCTACATGTGACTAAACTTCCTAACTGAGGGGGAAAATTGAGAAACATTAGAGATTTATTAGAAGAAATGTAAGTTTCATAAGTTCTGTATTATAAGCAGGTATTTTTTATTCCTCTGGTACAACAACATTATACTCATTATAGGTCGCTAAACACCCTTGAGTTGGTACAGGGATGTCAGCATGAATCACCTTATTTATTATGTTGACTTCCATTTTCATGCCACTTCAGAAAGTCTCTTTCAACAAGGCTTGGAGCTATGGCGGGATCCATTGCAGTAGGTGCATTGAGGTCTGGGGTCTTTTTTTTAGCACTAGGTGGTCCCAACCTAAAGGGGGGATACACCAATCTTTATTTAGTAATGCCTGAGCTCCTAAGAGCTTGAGGCGAAGGCAGGGGTAAGCTGAGGTGTCAAGAAAGGGTGGGGGAAAGCTTTGCCAGAGCCAGGTGTCCACTTGAACTGACCTATTGGCCCATGGCGACATGGTAAATACACTCAGAGACATCTCAAAATGAACCTGAAAGTGAGTGATCATATTGGGCAGTGTCCAAAGAGTGGATTCAAAAGCGGCGTGAAGATATAAATTATGAATAGTCCATATCACTGCACCAAATGCCAGGACCCTTAATGATTGGGAGCAGTTGGGGAATGAGAGTTTGAACATGAAGTCCTAAACTGGGTGCGCTACCCAGGGTTCTGCTCGCAGGAGTTCGCGGACCTTGCTCCAGAAAGGGGCTATGAGGGGGCAAGTAAAGAAGCGGTGGAGGTGGGTGTCTGTCAGCTCTGCACATCGTGGGCAACCCTTGTTCTGGAAGGTGGGACCAGTTCGATCCCCTGTCCTATATGAGCAGTGTAGAACACGCCACAGTGTGTTTGACACTTTTGCTGAGAGAACAGGATGGGTAACTTCCTTCCAGAGCTCCTTGAGATCACATTCCACAGTGGGAGGTAAAAGTTCCAGGTGATGAGGCCGCATAGAGGGTCTGTCCAAAGGGTGGAGATGGGAGATAACAATCATCCCATTGTGGATCAGGGCGTGATGCTGGGGGCTGATCCCAGAGCCACTCCTTTTATAAGGGAAGGCGTGGTACACCCATACTCCTGCCCTCTTAAGTGAAAGGAGAGCCTTATTCCAGTAAAAACTTGATGAAGGTTTGAGGCGGTGGCCTGGATGGTTTGTTAGCCACTCTCCCACAGCTGTAGGTGAGGTTCGTGGGAGTCCTAGAGAGGTTGCTAAACCCTGGTGTAAGGCTGGAGCCCATTGCGGCATTGGAGCCATATCCCGCAAATGATAGGCTTAAGGAACCCCGTCAGGATTGAAGTGGCATGAGACCTAGTGTCCAAAAGACCTAGGCACCCTCACTGCGGGGTCAGGATATTGTGGTCAGAGCTGTGGGTGGGTGGTTGGATCCCCATATCCAACAGCGAAGTATCACATTCAACCTCATGTAGAAACTTTCCGTAAAGGGGCAGACATGAGTGAGAAACCATAGCTTTTTTAGAAGAAAAACATTCGCCATCTGGGCGTGTCCCTGGGGGGTGATACGCTGGCAGCTCCAGCTAGCTACACGAGAGTTTATTACATTAAGCAAGCGGTCCTCATTATCCTTGATTGCAGCCCTTGTGGTGTGGTGAGGACACCTAGATGCCAAAAGTGTCATGGGTAGGTTCCAAACCAAAAGGTGGAGGAAAAGATGGGGTACCAACTTACACTATAACGGTTCTAGAAGTATTAACTTTTGCATTGGACGCCTTGGAGTAGCAACCCAGGGCCTTCATGGCCAAGTCTAGGTCCTTCTTACATCCAACTGCCACTGCTGTGTCATCAGCAAAGGCGATAGTGCGGGTGGGGGGTTTCCCAGGAACCTGAATAACCACCAGTCGTTCCTGGAGTAGGGCCAGAAGAGGATCCAAAGCTATGTTGAACAAGATTGGGCTCGGTGGATCCCCTTGCCGGAGACCCTGTTCAACCATAACCGCTGCTGTAAAGCCTGTTGGGGACAGTACTTTAGTGTGAAGCTGGGCGTAAAGAGCTGATAGCCATGTCCTAGCTTGTGGTGGGATGTGGAGGCGGGTTAGGGAGGCGTCCAGATACTTACAATTAACTTGATCATATGCTTTTTCCATATCCAGAAGCGCCAAAAAACCATGTGTTTGATATGAGTTAGCTGACAAGGTTGCCAAAAGCTCATTGTAATTGTTCCAAAGCGACCTCCCTGGGATAAAACCATGTTGAGATGTGTTGAGGCATGATGCTGCCCACTTAGTCATGTGGTTTGCTAAAAGCTTAGTAAATAGTTTATGGTCCGTGTTCAATAGTGATATTGGTCGCCAGTTTGCAAGGTCCTCTCGGCTTGCTTTCTTATGGATAAGGGTCATAATTGATCCTCTTGAGTCAGTAAGTACTCCCCCTTCTGCCAAGAGGGTCAAGAAGAGGGGCTGAAGGGCCTTTGTAAATGTGATGGGATCCACTAGATACACCTCAAATGGGATACCATCTGGGCCTGAAGCCTTCAGATGTGGGCTGTGGATTAGAATGTCAATTACTTCTTGCTGTTTAATTGGTGCAAGAAGTTCTCCAACAGCTGAGAAATTACACATTGGTTCCAAAGCCCCTTCAATGAATTCATGAACATCTGCTGGGCTTACCCAGGAAGCCTTGAAGAGGGCTGAATAGTAACGGTGGATCTCATTGGTGATCTCTTCCTTATTTGTGGTGACAGTAGTCCCCACCCTCAGGGTTGCAATCTCCTGATCCTTTGAGCGGTCTTTCTGCTTCTGGTAAAAGAAATGGGTGGGCCGTTCCCACTGGGTGTAGTAAAGTGATGAGGTGAAGTTTTCTGCACGTTCTTCTTGCTCAGTAAGTTCCTGCTAGTATGTCTCATGGGCCAATTCCCAAGCCTCCAACCATTGAGAGGAAGGCACTGGGCGGCAATTCCTTTCAAGGTGTCTTATTCTAGCTTCAGCACGTCTGACTTTATCCTGGGCCGCTGTCATTCGAGCCTTAGCACAATTGTAGGCTACCTTTAGGATCCTTGCTTTTGTATCAGCCCATTTTTCTTGTAAAGTTCGCAAATGAGGTGAGGCCAGGTGCTCTGGCTCAAAAATGGCTACATTTATCTTCTCTCTTGAAAACTGGTTGTTCAAGAGCCCTGTAGCAATCCTTGGCCAAAATCTTCTTGATGGTCTGAGTATTGTTGTCAGGATCACCGTGAGGGATCTGTGATCACTTATAGTGTTATCTTGGGTTATGGGAGAGGACACTCGACCAACTAGCAATGGGCCCACTAGGGCCATATCAATTCATGAAGCTGATGTGAATCTCCGACCTGGACCTTGGATCTGAGACATAAAGCCAAGTCCAGATGCTGAGGGGGGCATCCATGAAACCACTTGACCTGAGGAAATTTTGAAGCCAAGCTGTACCCCATCTGTCTTGTGTGGCAGGAGGAAAGGTGTCACACACCCGACTTAATATTGTGTTGAAATCTCCCATCAGCACTGTATTTCCTGGGAGTTGTAGTAGAGCAAGTTCTTCCAAAAGAAGGTCCTGCTCTTGACCTGCATTTGGCAGGTATATGCTTGCAACAAAGAAGGAGAACTCAGGGGTTGATAATTTAGCTAATATAAGGTGATCATCAAGGTGTTTTGAAAATTGGTGGGTTTTCACCTGGGGGTTGAGGATAATAAGGGCCACATAGTTTGTCCAACAGGAGTTACCTCCAAATTGGTCATTCCATGCTACAAAATCAGAGGGGGGACATGGGGCTCCTGGATGGCTGCAATATCTATGCAAGTCAACCTGAAGTTGCGGAGGAGGTGGGCTCTCTGCTTGTAATCCTGCAGCCCATTATAGTTAATGAACTGCAGGGTCAGGGTGCCCCTATGGGGCCTCATAGATGTCTGCCTGCATCCATAAGGCTGCTCATTTTTAGTCTGTGAGCTTGGCTCTTTGCAGCAATCTGTGCTGATTGATGAGGAGGAGGATTATCCTGAGTTGATGGGGCTGAGGAGCCTGTAAGCCAGCCCAAGATACTTCTCCCGCTGCTTTGCACAGAAGTATCTTGAGGGTGCTCCATAGACTCCTCTATTTGTGCATCATCTGATGTATCAGAATCCAGAGTCACCTCCTTTAGTACTGAAAATGGCGTCTGAGTTACAATACCCGTAGATGGTGAAAGCAATGACTTGGTGCCTTCACCCTGACTTGGGGTACTCCATACCTGTTCCACCCTTGGGGTATTCTGTATTACTGAATTAGTTTTAGATGCCACCCCTGGGCTGGCTTCCTCTGAGTTAGCTTGATGAGAAGCGGATTTGCGCTTATTTTGGGCTGGTGAAGGGTCTAGCAATTTAGAAGGGGTTCCCATAGGGAGAGAGTTTTCCGCACTAAGGGAATAAAGTTGTGCTACTGGCTGTGTCTTCTCAACTGCTACACGAAGAGCAGAGGGGGTGAGATCCTGTACGGGCACCCAGTGGGTTGGTTGTGGGATTGCCGCTGCTGCTATATGGAAGCATTTCTTACTTGTCACAGGGACTTGGCTACTAGATGAGAGAGCTTGTTTACGAGCAGTACAACTATTATATAGATGGCCCAAAGCATTATACCATGAGCAACTTGGTTGTGCCTGGTCTGGATCAACAAAGAAGATTTCAGAACAGGATCCAATGACTGCAACACGTGGGATAACCTCCATGTTGCGGGCCACCATTGGGTTGGAGATAAATGATGCTATAGCAATACAAGACCTCTGGGTTGGGGCATAATAGGCTGGTGCGCACAGATCTACTGATAGAACTGACCCAAATATCATCAATCCTCAATGAAGAGCTAGCTTAAGGGATTCTGGGTCCACTGTAGTTGGAAGATTTGAGAAAGTTACCCAGAAAATCTTCTCAAGGTTAGATCTAGTTCTCAGCACATGAAGAAAGCCAGGCGGAATTTCAATTGTAACTGAGGCTGCACGATCTGCATCTGCTGCAGTTGTATATCCTAATCAATATAGTGGCTTTCCACCACTTCATGAATAGTGGTGTTAACTGGAAAAGCTCTTGCCATGGCTTCAAGATAACTAAAATAATCCCATGCATAAAAATCAACAAGATTATGCCCATAGTAGACTCTAACTGCATGAGCAAGAGTGGACCTAGGGAGTGCACGTTGTGAGCGAGTTTCTGCCGAAATTTTCCTCACTTTAGCCACAAAAGCAGCTTCATGAGGGTCAATGGTGGGTGGTGCAGGCAACAGTTTTTCTGCCATGCGCCTGAGGCATCCTTCACTTGCTTATTTTTTTACATCAAAATTTAAATTTAAATGTAATTTAGTGGATTCCACATGGGGGGAATACCAGACGGAGGCGCTGGCATTCCTCTGGATTTACGCGCTGGCCCCTGCTGGGCCTTCCCAGTAGGTACCTGTTTTTTTGCAGGTTGGGTAGGCTTACTTGGTTTGGGTTTATTCCCTGCCAATTGATTGGGTAATTCTGGCTCATCATCAAACCAATATATTACTCCCGCCTTTATCTGGCCATCAGCTGATACTGGTAGGGATTTTTCAGCTGGTTGATTGGCTATTTGGCTAGTCCCATTTGAATTTTGATGTTGATTTTGATTTTTTGAACATTACAGCTAACTGATTAAACACTCAGTGTTGATTCAGTTGATGAGCGTTGGTTACCTTCCAAACCATTAAAATGATGACCAACTGATTCACCAAATACTGTAGATTAAGTTTAACCACTTTGGATACTGTTAGAAGTGAAAAAATGACGACCAACTGATTCAACACTTTATGATGATTCAGTTTGGGCGCCCAGGCTGATTTTCAAAGTGAAGGCAGTTGGAAAAGCCATACAAACCCCATGTGAGGTATTGGGAGCTGCAATACTCCCTACTACCGCGGGTAAAACTTTAGATGTGCCTCCAGGGTGGGGTGCACTAATTTGGTGACCCTCAGTCAACACAGAGTTGACTAGGGTAGGCTGTACAGTGGTGGTATCATTTGTGATTCCACCATGGTCTAATAAAAGTTGGTCTGCTTCTGCTTTTGCATCTGCAGTTTGGGAGCAGGTTGTACGGGTTGATGCACAAGTTGGCAACTGAGGGTTCTGTGATTTGGGGTGAGTTTGAGTGAATTCTGAAGTATTGGAGGTGCGTTCAGTGGACTTTACCACCATTATTTGTTAGATTTGTTAAGCTAAATTTCTGGGTGGTTGTAATATTCAAATTTTGAAATTTAGCGGTGAAAGAAAGGTGAGGTCTGGGGTTCTTCTGATTCTCAACAACGTGAACTCAAGGACATCCAGTAGAGGCAGATAAGGAGGATATGGGATGCAAGGTAGATGCAGGATTTTCGTTGAGCTTCCTTAATTTCTCTGGCTACAGGTAAAGTTGATCTTCCAACCAATAATGTAAAATTACTCTATAATAAGATCCCAATGTGAAGATTACTGTAGATATGGTGTCATCTAATGTAATACAGTTAATGGTCACCAAGGGTTGTGCTTGGGCTTAGAATCAGCTGGGAACTCCAAAGGGCTTTCTCCTTTGTTCAGATGAATGGCCATGAATTTCTGCTTCTGATTGGTTAAAGTCTGGTTACTTCCAAGCTTCTGGATTAAGGCCATACTGACTTGTTCCCAAGTGTGACATTCCTTCAAATGGGAAGTCATATTTTCCTGGCTGTGCTATTCAGTCAGTAGTGGATGTAATTCACCTTCTGATGGTTGATGGCCCTACATCAAGCTCTAATAAGCGTACAGAAAGGTTACAATATTTTTCTGGCCCAGGGTAAATTTCTTCTTGAAGCTAGGTTAAAGTTAGTCATAATAAGATTGAAAAAGGTGTTGATTGCAGGAACAGGAACAGGTTTATAAATTTTGTTTTCCACATAGTTGTGAGAAGCCTGTTAATTTAATCATCATCTTAGTCTTTCTTGATCCTCCTGAATCTCATCCCAATGGCGGTTTAGATTGGTAACTGAGTATTTAAGGGCAACTTTCTCCTTAAGAGCTTAAGTTTCAGTATATTGGAGGAGCAGGTGACCCTCAGAGTTACTTAAGCGAGTTTTAACTGCAATAATTTTGTTTGAGCTAGGTGATGCAGTTACTGTTGAGCTTGTCATTTGCACTGAAATTATGCATCACATCTGACAAGGTATTAAATAATACTCTGGGATTGAGAGAGAATATATAATTATAGCTTACATTTCTGAGTCACATTATATATTTGATCTCATAATGCGGCGAGCGCCATCAGGACGTCTTGTTTCTAGGAATCATTAGGATCACCAGGATTGGATACCAAGGAACTGGAAGATCCTTGGGTCCCTAGGGACCTCTGAGCCCTTTTGGCCCCCTAGGACCTTCAGGCCCTTTAGTCCCAGAGGAAATATCATGGGAGGCTAACTCCTGTTAATGCTGGTGGAGATTCTTAATAAGGTCCTTGATCTGATTAAGGCGTTGGCTACAGGTAGCTTTGCGGAGTTGTACATTTTAATGTAAACTGGTCCTCAAGGTAACCCAAAATTTTGCTATCTAGCATACCAAGTTGTTTATGAGCCTCATTAATAATATGACGGTTATTGACAATGTTTTAAAGCTGTTGTGACAAAGAAGGAGGCAGCATTATAGAAATTAACAATATTTGATTGTAGATTTTTGTGAGCCTTAGTTGTTGAGCCACTTCATGGTGATTTAAAATAAATATTTGTAGGATTTAATGTATAGCTAAATTGACGAATCTTTGGAGATGTAGTTAGTACCCAAAGAGAGTTATCATGGAGTAGTAGAGCCAAGGTATATAAATATTACAGCATGGAGAGCACCAAAGAGTCTTGAGAAATGACAAGGACGGCCTCTTAAAGAACAGATGCCATTTAATAGTTGTTGAATAATCTCATTGATGTTCTCATACTTAAGTTGATACTGATAGTGATTGACAAAAGGTAAGGTGAATTGGAATATGGTCTTAAATTATAGGCTTTCAGGATGTAGAGGAATTACTTAATATTGATAAGGGTTTATTCATCAAGTTAAACTTCTTGACTGATCAGCAGATTGGAATTCTTTAATGCTACTATTCTCTATTATTTGTGATATAAGTTTTCACTGGACATCAATGATCCCCCTGTAGTGAGACCACTTATGTTAATGTAACAGTTCTCTTGACTGTAGCTAAGGTTTAAAACGAGAATAAAGCTGTAAAACTAGCAGCTAGATTGATGAAGGCAAAAAGATTGAGTAAAATAGACTGCTTTATTGAGTTAAAAGATCATGATATTTTTAGGGTGCATGAGGACATGATGCCAAGAAGATCTCCATGTCCCCATACAACTAGGATTTTTTACATCCTTCCAGATTGACCGCCTATTTTGAAACCCTCATTGTTCTTTTTTTTCCTCATGACCGCATTGTTGAGAATTGCACCTTTCAAGATATGAGAAGTGAAGGTGAAATTTCAAAAGGCATCTCTATTGATTCTCATGTGTGTGATGCTTTCTGATCTAATTTCACATTGGTGCCTTCAGGGAAGGCTTTTGATCATAAGGGCTTTAGAGTCAACTTATGGAGGCTCAATCAGGGAGTAGGGATCTCAACTTGATCATTATCTAAAATCCTGACACCAGCTTTTTCTGATTCCCCAAAGTCTGAATCCAGGTGGAACACAACCTTGTCAAAATTCTAAATTTGATGTTTGTTGCCATTTTCATCAATGACTAAGCACCACACATTGCAATTGAAACTCACAATATAGATGCACTCACTCTTCTGTTCTCTTTCATGACTTACATATTCTGAAAGATCTAGTTGTTGAGGAGGCTCTTGACCCCCTCCCCTTTAACATGGTTTTATAGGCTTTTCATAATCCCAACGTGGTTAAAGGTTTTTATTTAATTTTCTATTTTCCTCACCACCCTTCATCCTTAAGTACATTGTCTACAATTGTATAATCCCAAATAAAATATATAAATCTAAAAAATTTAAAATATAAAACTACCACTTATAAATAGATGTATTTAACAGCAGGTTAAGCAGTACTTTTTGAGTTTTAAAAAGCCCTTAGGGGTTGGGACCATCTAGTACTAAAAAAAAGCCCTTAGGGGCTCCTAGTGCAGGCACTTTGCAAGATGAAGGCCTGGGGTACTGCTCCACCACACTAGGGCTGCATGAACCTAATCATTACCAAATTTGGGATCAACCACGATTAGGTGTAGCTCACAATACCCCTAAACTGACATAGCCCGCCACGTTTAAGTACTGGGCAGCTTGTCTGCACCAGCCAGGACATGCAATATGCCTCTCATCCCTCTTGTGGGAGACAAGGCTCAATGACCCTCAGGTTTAAGGCCCCTGAGGGGGGAGAAGACGAAGCCCTCCCTTTTGTCACCTGCTTTTTAGCAAAGTTGTGATCTGCAGCCCCTTTTTTTGACCAGGATGCCTTGAAGTCCTTTTGGATCTGCTTAATTTTCTTGCATGATCCATTTTGCCACCATCCAGCTCATGCTGACAAACTAGCAGCTAGCTGAGCTTCAAGCCAACTTGGCAAATCATAGCATTTATTGTAGGCAAGTGCACCAAGGTGTAGCCAACCAGGATTGCCCCTCCCTTGTCCTGGGTCTGCACCTGCAAAACCTAAGCTCGTGGGGAGACCATTTGACAGGTGACATGCACAACTTGTAACCCCTTCCTGTCCATCTTCTCCCTTAGGGAGTGGTAGACACCTGCTAGAACAGGTCAGCACAGTCATCACTACCATCTCACACTTCTTTTAGGCCATTACAGGACCCAAACAACGTGCCTCAATAGGTTTCTGGTATTAGCTATACACCCACGTTTTCACAGGCTTTCCCCAGTTGCGCCACAAGGAAGCCCCAGATTACCCTAACTAGATACCTAAACAGTACTTTTCTTTTTTTAGTACTAGATGGTCCCAACCCAAGGGGGGGATTCATCGATGTCCTAAACAGTACTTTTCCTTTTCTTAAAAAGTCCTTTAGATTATCTTTTAGTATTTATTTTATCCTATACTTATGATAAAAAATTATTATAGCTATATTAAGTTTATTATAGCTTTTTTCTTGCTATTAATTTTTAGAACTATCACCTATATGAGAAGTGTATTTAAGTTATTTCATCCAGACTATTATACAGTTAAAATTTTTCATATATTGCATACATAATTTTTAAATAGAAATTGGCAAAGATAATAACAAGGTATCTTTTTAATAAATTTATTACTAGAAATACTTAGATCAAAAATATTTATAGCTGGCCTTATTTTTAAATCTACAAAAATCACTAATTTTCAAAACTTAACTGGGCTCATCTTTAGTTTTTATAAAACTATAGCCTTAATTTACTCAATTTAACCCATGTTATATCTTTTGCATCATTATAATTAGTAATGAGTTATAGATTGGGAGAGGTTAGGTTAACTTACTTGTTTAACCATATGTTGCTATAACATTTTTGCAAAATAAAATAATTTATGTGCTGTTAATACCTAGCTTAGATATATCTATATCAGTTAACTACCTGTTTCATAAAAGTATAAAGTTGTTCTATAGCTATTACAATATTACAATAAAAGGTTTTATGATTTTAATGTTACTGTAATTAGTAATATATATACTGAGAGCTAAGTGATGAACAACTTTATGTAAAAAGCACTTATAAATACATCTGCCACTTATATAAAATAGTTTATTGCCTAAGTGTTTCTCTCTTAAATAACAGTAATTTATCTCTTTTATGATATAAGATAGATTGAAGCAAAATTTTACTAAAACTTAGCATCTAGCTATGTATTCCTATAAATAACTAAAGAAATTTATTTATCATTGTCTAAGCTTGTATATACTTTATTAGCATCTATACTAATATATAAAGCTCAAAGTCTGTATGCTTTTATTCAGTCTTGTAAAGTTCTAGGGTCCATATTTCAAACTAGACAGGACTTTCACATCTTTAGAATTAAAAGGGTTCCAATCCTAGGCCTTTTACACTTATCAAGCTTACTGACATAGGAGATCAGTGTATCCCCCATTAGGTTTAACCATCTAGTGCTAAAAAAAGATTACCGACCTAGGATAACACCTCAATGAAAGATGGATAGCAGCAGCTCCTCTCTGTAAAACAACTCTTCTAACAACTAATCCTTTAGTCTAAACATTTTTATCTCTGATTTATTAGAGTATTATATGTTAAAGATTAAGAAACTCTGCACTTACTCTAAATTAATACTTATATTGTGTGGCCAAAGGCAAACTCTTATTTCAATCCAACAGCTCAACCAGGAGCATCATGATCACAGATGAGACCACATCTGGTGCATCTGGTTATTCCTCAACCAATGGAATGGGTGCAAGCAACTATAAAATGATGGTGGTATTGATGACCAGGCTGTTACAAATAAGGTGATCAAGGCCCTTTTATAGGCATGGATGAGTCAAAAAAATTAGTCTAGTAATGATTACATAATGTAAAATAATTTTTACCACGCTGAGTTGGTAGATCTGTTATATGAGGATAATGACGCCACCCAAATTTCTTATAAAAAATGACCCCCTTTTATACCTTCAGGGGTCCAAATAAATTTGAGTTCTGTCAGTGATGAAACAATGAGAAACCCAAATTCCCCCAACTTGACCATCCAAGGCTCAACATCTAATATTACCAAATCAGGTTAACGTCCAATTTCAAAAGCAACTTAAAGCTACAATGTGATGCATATCATGGGAGTGCCATTGCTTGAACATAAAGTCAAGATTCATATTACTAAAGTTATAATGAAACAATAACCAAAATGAGCACAATGGGCCAAGTCTAGAAGCAGGATCTAGCACAAAGGCCTCTGAACATCCAGGTTCAAGGGTAATCACTGCAAGATGGAGCGTATGCATATAAGAATTAGCTCATATGAGTGAAGAGTCTAAAGCAGCAGTCAGATGCTGTCTGACTAGAGGATCATGAAAAATCTTCAATATTGACCCCTAAAATCCCAGATAATTTTAAATTTCCCACTTATTTCATATCTTTGTTTCCCCCTGAAGTATATATAACTCCATCTTTTTTTAACTATAACCTTTATAAAGAATCTTTGGTTTATCCTTTTTTTAAACTTATGTTGTATCAAGTTAGTAATTATCAGTAACCAGCCTGGAACTAACCAATCTGCAGTAATTGTCAGTAACCAGTGTGGGTTTAACCTGTTTGGAAAAAGGCACTTTATAGGGACCATCTAGTACTAAAAAAAGAAAAAGGCACTTTATAGAAGGTACCTTGGTGCTGATAATGCCAAGAACGTGGTTGGGAAGGTTCCCATTGAGTCACAAAGGCCAATATATGTCAAGAATATTTAAGAGTGCCAAGAAGTTCACCATGCGCTCTGACAAGTTAAGCAAGCAAATAATGCACCAAGGTGTAGCATCTGAGAAGGATTTTCTTAGTGAGAGCAATTGTGATGTGAGCAAAGGTTGTCTGGTACCTAATCTGTGCAGAGTAGACATCCTAAACAGTGAGTTAGCCTCTTAATTAAAATAAGCTGAGGTCAGCATGCTGAATACCATTAATTAGAATTGATGCCTGAGGTAACCCCAAGTGATATATTTTACAGTGGTTACATGCACAAGCAAAAATTTTAATAAAACCAGTAAACAAAGGGCTTTAAACACATTAATGGTTAATAAAGATGATAGGTGTCCTTGATTAATTTTTCAATTTTTTCTTAACAATCATATGATGAATTTAACTTTTTACATTGTTATTATTTAATTACTTTAGACTGAGGCTTTGATAAAGATTTGTTTATGCCAAAAACAGTTGCTATGCTAATTCACAATAACTCTAGTATGCCAGATTGCCACTGTAAATGCTAATTTAGGTTATTGGCGCCACTGCTAAATATAGACATTATTAAAAGGTACAATTTATTTTTTGTTACCCCAGTGGTGCTAAACCCCAAATAACTAATTTATATTGAAATACCTCATTACAGAGGCATTGCACAATCAAATCATTAAATTATTATTAATATTTCTTGCCTTGGTACTTCCAAATGTGCATCATCATGGGGGTTTTATTCTCTTAGGCCAATTGTACTTATATCATTGTTATTTAATAGACTGTTATTTGTGTAGATTCCTCAAGGCCTAGCCATTAGTTGGCTTGTATATTGTATATATTAAACAACTGTCTTGAAAATCTCAAGTGCTTCTCAGTTATCATTGATATGCAACAATGAGAACCCTAGGATCTAGAGTAGCATATCATAAAGTCTTTGCCAAATTGGAGAGGGGAGCTTGTTCTAATAGTTGCGCCAGAAAGCCTACCTATGACACCAACAACCAAACTGCAAGCCCCTAAGCCACTGGCGGTATTAGATACTATAGTGTGCTTTCTTATTTTTTCAATAAAAATCTATACTTGGGAATATGGGTTCCTTTTGTGTTTTCTAAGGTTTCTGTCCTCATACAGATTACCTTTAGCTTTAGTACAAACCAATATTTGAACATGTAATACAACACCAAAGAAATAATTCAATAATGATCAAAATTTAGTTTTGAAATTAAAACACATAATGAATAGCAAAATCTAAATTTTGTAAGATTAAATCCTTATATGAATCATCTGATAATAATTCAGGCTGTTATAATAAAGCCAATCTTTACTTAACACTTACCGCAACCCACAGGTATATTACCTTCAATCTGAACATTATATGTTGTTCTGTTATTTACTTCTTTTGAGTTTTTAATTACAAAAACAATTCCAAAAAAGTTCTATGTTCACGTTAAACTTAAAACTTTACCTCCTGAAGTTCATCCATTAAGACCAGTCTAATGACCAAACTCTTTTCTCTGTGTGTTGTTGGTGGCCATTTTTCTAAAACTTTCTATTCTTGTGGCCATTAGTATAGGCATTCAGGAAGCACAAAAAGCAGCTCCATCTTGACAAACACCAAGTTTATCACCACCTCACTATAATCCAGCCAAAACTTTTATTAACATGAGCAATATTTTTGTTGCTAACAATGATTACTATGATGAGGATATCTTACTAAAGTATAGGTTAAACAAGAAGTTCATGGTGAGCAGCATGCAAAACCCAATGACCATGCCTTCCAAAATAATAATCCATTAAGCCTCTAAGGCTTTCTGATAATCAACTAAGGGTTCTTCCTCTTTAAAGGTACCTTTAACTGGAATTAGCTCCAACACAAAGTTACTAAACCTTTGGGTTTGCATGATGCCTATCCTGAGTTTAACTTTTAGCATGGGAACCATGTTTACTAATTAATACTTTACCTATCTCTCTCCTGGAAGGTCTCACTCCCACAATCTCAGAATAAAGATGTCTTGTAGTCTTTAGATTCTGCAATAGATGCTTGAGTATCCATGTTGGAAGCCAGGTTTTTCCTTGGCATGCTGATTTTCTGACATGTCTGTCTGTTACTCTACAATATCTGATATACTGAATTATAATCAATAAAAGATCATACTAATATAGAAATATAAAAGTTTTAAATGTTTATATCATCCTAATTATCAGAGTACTAAGATAATAAACAAATAAGGTCAAGAATAAAAACTATTATTATATTAGCTGATCTTAACTGTTTTTACTGGTGTTAATTCTTTAGATAAGTTGATAGATTATATAATACATAATAAAGCAAACTTATCATAGTTCAGTGTCAGAGTTTCATAAAATAGCACCTTACAGTCATAATTCAATGTTCATAATTTTCTTACCTTTCATTATCATATACATAATCTACATAATGTGCTAATTTTCAATAATCAATTTTTAACAAAGACTTTAGTATATCTTTATAGTATAATTGTAAGTATAAATTGCTTTTAGTCTATGTTTAGATTAAAGTAGAAAATTTAAAGTATTAGTTTAATGTATAAAGATACAAACCTTTATCTATATTACACATAATATAATCAAAATTTTATTCACTTTGGATTAATTTTTATTATGTTTATTAGTAATATAAATAGGATTGATTTAGAGGGTTGTTAACCGAGCGGGTAAAACTGCTTCCACTCCTAGTGCAGGTTCCGAGTTCGAAACCTGTACTGGCTAGAAAATATTCTCGGTGTGGTATATTTGTCCCAAGGTCGCCCACCTCGAATAAATTATAGATGAGATTGATTTATTTTCTGAATAGATAATAAGCTGATAAGGTATAAACCTATTTAGACTTTAATTGTTAAATTTATGTTAAATAAGATATTTATGTTATATGATTTTTCATTTCTAAGTGAGCATTATACTACTTTGTAAATTTTTAAATTGGTCTCAAAGCTAATAATACTGTTAATAATTATCACTAAAGGCATTAATAACTAAATATATAAATTTATCAAGCATTTCATCTAATAATCACTTCAAAAAAGTTTAAAGCAAACTACTAGTGTAGAAATTTAAAAAAGACTGACATTGAAAAATATCTAGAAATAATATAATAAAATGTTTTCATCTATCCAAACATAGATTAATCTAGGCTAATTCCTACTATATATAATAAAACTGGCTCCACTGATATCCTTTAGCAACTTTATGAAAATTGCTCATGTTAAGCATATATGGCTAAATTTGATGATGTATAAAGATATAAAATTATATTGTTATTTTTTATAAAGACATATTATCTATATAAACTTTATATTTTAATCAGAATTTAATTGTAAAAATATACATGAGGCTTTAAATAAGGTTAATGATAAAAAATAAGGTATATATTATAAGGGCTTCAGATTTTTGCAAAATTTCTCAATATAAGTTTAACCTTAAGATAATTACTCCTTTAACAGTATTAAAGAGAATAATAAAATCTTAGGAATTGAAAGATTAACTCATTTAAAAATTTACTATGCAATAATATAATAGGCTGAGACTATATATCTTTCTCTACATAATACTTGTCTAAACCTTGGGTAAAAACTATATAAAGTTTTTTTTTCTTTTTGGCTTCTCTGGTTATAGATTTAAAGTTAAAAAGATTATAAACCTTGATCTAAAGAGCGTTATATTGATAAATATACATTCAAAGGTAAAAGAAGTTAGATGAGATGTGTAACAATTAAGCCACTTTATATATATGACAGTTACAGTTTTACTTTATCATATATAATTAATCCTAATATATATATATTAATATATCATTAACTTTACTGGAAAACACCCCATGTTAAATACTTTTATATATGTTATAGTTATAGAATATATATTTTTACAATCATTTTACTGTAAAGATTAGTTGTATTATATTGAGTTATAAGGATTATCAACTCAGATTAGTTTTAATAAATTAACATAATTAAGAGTATATAAGTAAAGTTTTTAATTAGATAATATCATATATATATTGTTTATTTATTATTTAACTATTTATTGAGGTAGGCTAACCTGAGGATTATTTTGTACCACCTAATGGTGAAAATGATAAATCAAGTTTTATAGGAAAGATGGATAAATCTTATTAAACCTCCATGCACAACATTCTGATAGGCCTGAACTTTATAGCCCACCTTACTATTTGCTATCTCAGTTTGAGGTATTGGTGCATAATGCCAATGCAGTCTCAAATTCTCCCTCCCCAAGTACATCTACATGGATCAAACTCAGGAGGCAATGGTTATTAATTCCATACTCTATTTTTGGAGCACCCTCCCTTTAATATTGATATACTAATCATAGTTATCTGAAATTTTAATAAATCAGCATAAGTTTTTAGGATTAGCATATATATATATATATATATTTATATACCATTTCTCTCTCAATTTCAACATTTTATTATTCAATTTCAATATTTTATTATTCAATTATAATATTTTAAAAATCAATTTCAATATTTTATTATTCAATTTCAACACTAATTAAAAAAGATTCTTTCAATAATTTTTTGAAGATAAAAATAAAAAGCTTAAAATTATTATTCAATCAAATTTTATAAAATAATCTACCCACATGTCTTCCATCAGTGATTATGAAAATGAAAGTGAAGAAAACATTAATGTTGTAGAAAGGATGCATTATAACCAAGTTAATAATACTAAACAAAAAAGCCTAGTATATTTAGTCTATGAGCAAGGTAAGACCATAAAGGAAGGAGCAGAAATATTAGGGATCAACTATAATACCACCCAAAAAGTTTCTTCAGTGTACAAAAATGATGGCATCACTGATAAAAAAGCCAAAGGAGGAAGCATGAGAAGTACTCTTACTGAAATTTGAGTGAACAAAATCAAAAGTCTGATTACTTATAATCCTCAGATTATATTAAAGGAGATTAAAGAGAAATTAGAAGCTGAAGAGGAGAATTTTACAATTTCAATCCCAAGTATTGATTAGTGCTTGCAAGAACTGCAAATAACTTTAAAACTAACTTATCATAAATTAGATAGAGTTAACCTTCCCCACACTATTGCTGTAAGAAAAAAATATGCCCTATGATTTAACAATTACTTTAATGGAAATTATTCAAAAGCAGTCTTTATTGATGAATCTTCCTTTGATTTGCATTTAAAGTGGATGCAAGGAAGATCAAGAATAGAAACATGCACCATTGTGACTGTTCCTGCCATTAGAGAAAGACAGTGTCTTTAATAGCTAGTATGACAATTGATGGACTTCAATATTGTAAAACTATTGCTAATTCAATGGTAAATGGCAATTTATTTGTAGAATACCTTAATGATCTTTGTTCTTATCTTTACAATGAAAAATGCTTGCAAGGGATGTATCTTATACTAGATAATGCTAGAATACACCAAAGAGCTGACATTGAAAGAATTGTTGCTATATTTAATTATGACTTTTTATTTCTTTCTGCATATTCCTATATGTCAAATCCAATAGAAAATGCCTTTTCAAAAATAAAAAATGGCGTTAGATTGAGACTGAGAGGTGGGGCATCTGGTCTTTTATCAGAGTTGATAATTGAAGAAACTGCAACTGTAACGGAGGAAAATAGTGCAGGTTATTTTAGACTGATTTTTAGAAATATTAATAATTGTGCTGCAGAACTACCTTATGTACATCAATAATTTTTATTAAATGTTTAGTGCTTATTAATATTAAGATTGTGTCAATCTTTATTTGTCATCACTTTAATTATTTCCAAAATGATATCAGCTTTTACAATCATATAATTAATAGAAAAACTTTACCAGAAAATAAATGTGACTTCATCTTTTTATTTATAGATCATAAGTAAATCTAAAATTTATGTTGTCATGTCCTAAAAAATATTGAAATTGATTTATAAAATGTTGAAATTAAATAATAAAATATTGAAATTGAGAGAGAAATGGTATGTTTATAGACAATAATAAGTTCCATTTTTGCTTTATTTTATATCTAGTTATCTAGAACTAAAAAAATTATACATCTTTTAATAACAGTAGCAAGTTCTATAAATAGTATATCTTGTACTTGTATCATGTCAGAAGATTAGATGTACAACTAGTTTATTAGAATGTTCCAGTGTTGAATATCCAAAAAGATTACTAAAATCTCCCATCCCTGCTTTCAGGGGAATAATCCTGATTGGAGTAATAATTCTACTCCTATCCTTCAGCCAAATAGCTTGATGTTGTTAATATAGTTATACTGAAATCCTGTCAGATTAGGCATACTGACTCAGAAGTCTGCCCACACTTACACTTGAATTTAGTTCAACTTTCTAAGCAAAAAACAACCCTCTTTTAAAGACCTGAAGTGGGTTCTGGGGGATAAAAATATTTTAATAGCCAATCATCCACTAAGCCTTCCAGTAATCAGCCAAACTGAAGATATTTTCAAGATAGTTGATTGGAGAGAATATATTAAGATGTCACCCCATGAACACATCATCCCAGCTATTAACTTAACATATAAACTTAAGCTCTATTAAGATAGAAAAGATTTTCAAGAATGCTGATAGGCTAAATCATTATTTATCTAAATTAAGCTACCCTTAGCCTAACCTGAATCTCATTGACATTCACCATTAGCCTTGGAGTAGCATAAATATAAGGGGGTGTTAATTTAATAGGGGTTCTCTTTTTATCCTAATTTTTGAGATTAATAAAATTATTATAATTTATATCTGTTTGTGGTATATATTTTTCCCCGTTAAATTTTAACCAGCTGTCAAGAGTTTTTATACTCCTGCAACTGCTTCATTATTGAAATCCTGCACCAAAAGCACTTGCTAGCACCTAAAGGGCCAGGATTCCAATATATCACTCTATAACTTCCCTCTATATAGTTGACTTTAGTGTAGTTATCACCAATAGTGAGCTATATTTAAAAAAGGTTTAGTACAATATTTTAATTCTTATCAATAGTTATAAGCCACTTTAGAAAAAAGAGTTTTATAAAACTAACTTGTTATTAATTTATTTGAGAGTTTAATACAAATTTTCTACAGATAAAAATTGTTCAGCCAGTTATATCTATTGAGCAGATCACTACATACCTTAGCTAACAAATCTGTTAATTAAAATCATAAACTGGCTTGGGTTGGGACCATCTAGTACTAAAAAAATCATAAACTGGATTTATAGTTTAAAATTTATACTGTTAGTAAATTTGTTGTTAATTTTATATTTTATTCTGTATATCTCAGTGGCTACAGAATTTTCACCTGATTACATAATTTCTAGAAGTTTGACTACAAATAAATACATCTAACAGTTTATAATTTTTTTAAGCATGTGGAGCTGTAAGTGAGCCCTAGTTATCAAGAACCTAAAGGATTTTTATATTTTTTGCATTGAATATTCACTCTCTAAGTAAGTGTTTCTATATTATATTTAAAACACAAAGTGCATTTTAATTAATCATACAATTTTAAATTAATTCTGTATTGATTCATTAAAGTAATATTATACTTACATCTAGTGATCAAACTAAAATAAATGCCAATTTTACCTTAATTGGGG